>VOPJ01002732.1:0-49333 GCA_014673585.1 Semibalanus balanoides | reverse complement strand
TTCCGACGTCCGGGGCGCTCCACCGCGCCCAGTTCGTGCCTCGGACCAGACAAGCTCAAGTCAGCTGAGTGCAAAATGAAACACTCGTATAGCCCTTAAACACCACTCAGGAGCAGACAAACACAAGTTCGAGTAGTACTTCCGAAAGCGATAAGCCCCTATCACCCAGCTGTCTGTGTAATAGCGTTGCTCTAGTGCTTTGCCACGTTCGATTTTAATATCGCTGATTAATCGCTCTTTCTGGCAGCTGCTGGATCACTGGTTCTCGATTCATTTTCGAATAGGACGGAGCCGCCGCCGCCGCCGGTGACGGTGGCAGCCTCCCCGGGGCGGCTGAGTAAAAATAATCCTGACCTGCAGCCGGCTCCGGTGCTGCGCCGGGCTTCGGCCAACCAACCGGGCCACGTCAATAGGAGACAACATGGCGTCCTCCAACTAACTGATGGTGGGCGGCCATCTGCGCCGGCATGTCACCAGGACCAGTGCCGTATTATATTATAGACGATATCCTCCTCTCTGGCACGTGCCAGTGCTTCTACGGCGGAACGACGGCATCGTTATCCGACCGACTGATGAAGGAATTGGGCTGCGACAAAGAGATAGTTACATTTGTATCTCTATCTCTCTCTCTCTCTCTCTCTCTCTCTCTCTCTCTCTCTCTCTCTCTCTTCTCTTCTCTCTCTCTCTCTCTCATCTCTCTCTCTCTCTCTCTCTCTCTCCTCTCTCTCTCTCTTCTATTCTCTCTCTCTCTCTCTCTCTCTCTCTCTCTCTCTCTCTATCTCTTTCTCCTCTCTCTCTCTCTCTCTCTCTTCTCTCTCTCTCCTCTCGTCTCTCTCTCTCTCCTCTCTCTTCTCTTTCTCTCTCGTCTCTCTCTCTCTCTCTCCTCTCTCTCTCCTCTCCCCGCTCTCTGTCTCTCTCTCTCTCTCTCTCACTCTCTCTCTCTCTCTCTCTCTCTCTCCTCCTCTCTATCTCTCTCCTCCTCTCCGTCTCTCTCCTCTCTCTCTCTCTGGCTCACACTTCTCTTCACAATCCCCTCTCTCTTTCTCGTTACTCTTTCTCATCTTCCTCCCTAACTGCTCCTTTCCACCCCAAAGACAGACCACCGCTGCCTTCGTATACGCGAAGGCCACTCCATACTTGTTTTCTCCCGACGACAGCTCATCGACTACACGCTCCATCTGTGCCGGCTCCCAGGCCGTTAGCGTCGTCACAGAGAAGCCCCGCCCTCGGTTGTAGGCCCAGTCCACAAACACACGGGATGGAAAGGTGTCTCTCTGGCTCGGCATTCCCACGAGTACTACAGCAGTCACAGAGTTCAACCGGTGTGTGCATGGCTCGCATGAGTCACGCGAGCATGTGCATTGTGTGTCATTTTAATTAAGTTTACGACTCTGCATTTGGTTTGTAAATGGCATGTGCTTTTGGGGTCAGAAGTGAATGTTGTAGACCATACGAAATTTATTAATACTCGGTGAAAAACAACAACTTCAAAAATCCTCTCCATCACGGTTGGAATTTTGTCTGGAATCTAGATTGTCCACTATTGCTGCTGGTCTTGTAATACCGTCGCCCTGGTCAGGCCCAGAAGAGCAGAAATTGTCTTGCAAGATTGATTGTTCCTGACAAAGCCAATTTGCGGTAGGTAACGCTAAACACGGCTCTACAAGTTCAATAGCGTTTAATAAGAAGTAGCTGAAGCAAAACATATATGTCGAGAAAGGCCTAAAAGTATTCATCCTGACATTTTAAACTAATTGCTGTTTGGTACCTTTTAAATTATTGGCAAAATATATGCAAAATTTCATGGTTACCGATTTCAATATAAATTGAGATATAACATGAGCAGAAGGCTACTTATTCACATACTAATTCATCAACAAGCTCAAATATGCCATGGCAGAAAGCTCGCCTTACAACAAAATATATTAATGACTTATCTGAAGATGTATGCACTTATTTTACCACGAAATATTTTACTTGGAATAAGTTATATCTTAAGTTGGACCTTTTCAGAATTTAATATTTGTTCTGTATTGTTATTTTTAATTATAAAATTTTTTTATTTCAACATGTATCAACCTTTGTTTAAAGTTACATATATTATATTTACATGCTAATCATGCGAGACTATTTAGCTTGCCTCTAGTGGTGTCAATCGGTACCCAAAAATGTGTTAACCGAACAAATTGTGTGACCGATTTGGTAATCGGTCGGTCAGGCTTAAAAAATTTTGGACACATTTCGGTCAGCCTTATCTTGAACAATTAAATTTTTCGTCACATTTGTTTACGCATTATTATTTCTATTCAGCAAATCGATGCCTAATTTACTCAAAATTCAATCAATTAAGATAACTACTTAATTGAACACATCATTTTTATGTTATCAAGATTGAAGATATTGCTCAGAAGAGTAAGTGAAGTCCTTAAAATAAGTATTGTACGCATTATACAACATACATATTACATATATCACCACCACCGATAATTTCAAAATCGGTCAGATTTTGGACATTTTTTGCTTCAACCAAAATCGGTCAATAATTGGTCAACCAAAATGCCTTTTGCTCGGTATCGGATTGATATTGGTCAGGACATTTTGGGAGAATTACATCACTATCGCCTACTGTACAGGGGTGGTTGCAGCCCTGGCCCTTGGGAGGGAGAGCTGAGCAGGGGCGCCCTTGGCTGGCCTGAAAGGGCCCTTAGTCGGTGCGAGGGGCCTTACGCTGATTTAAAAGGGTATTTGTACACCAGAATCTGTTTTATATTTTTGTATGGCCTTTAATCTGAACTGCGGGGGCTATTTATCGATTTCAGAGACCCTTTGGCCTTCAGAGGCCTCACTATGACCGTCATGAGAGAGCCCTCTGACTTCACGACGGCCATTCTCGCTTTCAAAGGGCCCACTCTCAGGCACGTAGCCAGGATTTCTTAAAGGGGGAGGAGCGCATAGAAAGGGTCCCCTTCCCGAGCGTTGAAAAGAGCCCCCTTTCCGAGCTTTTGAAAGAGCTCATTTCCGAGCATTGAAAAGCCCCCTTCCCAAGCGTTGAAAGGATCCAATACGTAAGAAACACGTTACAAGGATGGAATATGCAGCAATGACAGTATGATATTGGCCATACCAACTTTTAGGAGCTGGAGAATAGTAACGGGGACGTATGAACTTTGGAACCAAGCGATACAATTTGGAATCTAGACAAACGCAACTTCCGCCCCAAAAAAGGCTCAAGACCAGAAAATTGTTTTAAATGAATACCGCGCGCGACAGCGGCGGCAAACAAGAAGTATTATGCCCTGCTGGATACTGTATTCTCATCATTTGTTGATGCGTCGCATTGCGTATGGTGTGGATTTCCTAAAATGTTTATTGTTGTGCGCTTAGAAGTGTGGTAATAAGTGCTACTAACAACTATTTTGCCCCAATCATATAGGAAAAGTAAGCAAAATAGCAAGTAAATGTGCTAACGAGAACAGCACGATTTTTAAGTCACATATAATAAGCAAAGTATCTATTTAAATTGGCGCCGCGGAGCGGGTGCGAACAGATTTTAGCTTTTTCCCATGGCAACTTCATTCATATTGTTCAAAGGAACAGGGGCCCTTCAGATCGTCTAGAGGCCCCTCCGACATTTTCAACGCCCTTCCGACAATGGCAAATCCAGGATATTTTAGGAGGGGGCGCAGGCCAATTTAGGGGCGCCTTTCAGCAATCCAGGGTCTGAGGGTTACCTTGTAATTCTGATAGGGGCACCAAAGTCATCTGAGGGGCGCCCTGTAGTCAGAATAGGGACGCTGGGTGCTCACGAGCTGTCCATCGCCGGGAGCCTGGCAACTATCGGCGCCCGGCGACGTGGGGCTCCGTGGAGCGCCCTTCTGACGGTCTGGCAGGGGAGGGCCGCTGCCCCTGCGGCCACCCCCTGAATCCGCCCCAGCTTCCGACCAGAAGCCTTTTTCATAATGATATGCACACTGGTTGTATGTGTAGTTTGTAGGTTCGGAGTAGGCACATATGTGTTATATGTAGTTATATTAACATATTATAGTATCATATAAACATGCTATATATAGGTACATTTTTATATACACACAAATTTACCATTCTACCTACGCGGCGTGTGTATTTTTTATGAAACGTGCTGAATGTGTAAGTTTTACAATTGGAATCTACAAATCTACAACCTACACATATGTACAACTGGTAAGTAAATATCTTTATAAAAAATGCTTCTGTTTAGGGGCTCAGCTGGGATCCACGAAAAGACATGATGTGGAGTGGGTGATCCGTGGTATATAACAAATACAAAGAGGGCTCTTACTCCACAAGGCAAATAGCAAAATCGAAGCTTTCGGGTGTTACCGAATGCCCTTTTAATCGCTGACAGAGTGTGATAATCAATATACCTGAAAGCTCTTATTTTGTATTGCGGAGTAAGTCCTTCTTTGTATTTTAATGCTTCACTATTTTTGTTTGTATTTTTCTCTACATGCTTTGGGGCCGCTTTCGGACTGAACAGAGACTCCTCTGACTTCCAAGAAGCCCCTCTTGTGTGTCAAAGGGCCCATTCGGCCTGTTGAGAGGTCCCTTCTACCTGGCCAGGGACCGCACTGGCTGCTTTGTCGCCCTGCTGACATGCTCAAGGGGCCCTCCGACCTGCCCTGGGGCCCCTCCGTACTGGCTAGAGGCCAATTCGGCATGTTCAGGGACTGTCCTTACCCGCCCAGGGGCCCTTTCGGTCTGGTTAGGGCCCCCTCTAATCTGTACAAGGACCCTTTTAGTTTTCTAGGGGTCTCTGGTTTATCCAGGGCCCTCCAGCCTTCTAAAGGGCTCTTCTGACCTGACAAGGGACTGCGCTGAATGCTTTGTCGCCTTAACGATTTGCTCAGAGGGACTTCTGACCTGCCCAAGAGCCCTCTGTGCTGGTTAGATGCCCATTCCAAGTGTTCAGGGGGTATTCTGACCCGCTCAGGGGCCCTTTTTGTCTGAACAGGGGCCCCTCTGACCTGCACAGGGGCCCTTTGAACTTCCTAGGGACTCTCTGGTATGTTCAGGGGTCCTTCTGACCTAGCAAGGGACTGCGTTGACTGCTTTGTCGTCTTGCTGACATGCTCAGAGGGCCCTCGACCTGCCCAGGTGTGCTGGCTAGGGGCCCATTCAGCATGTTCAGGGGGTCTTTTGACCCACCCAGGAACCCTTTTGGTCTAGTCAGAGGCCCCCCAGACCTGCACAGGGTCTCTTTGAACTTCCAGGGGCCCTTTGATCTGTACAGGGCCCTCAAGCCTACTCAAGGGCCCTTAAGACCTGGCAAGGGACTGTGCTGGCTGCTTTGTTGCCCTGCCGACATTCTCAGGGGCCCTTTTAACTTCCCAGGGGCCCTCTGGTATGTCAAGGGGCCCTCAAGCCTGCTCAAGAGCTCTTAATACCTGGCAAGGGACTGTGCTGGCTGCTTTGGCACCATGCCGACAAGCTCGGGGGCCTCTCCAATCTGCCTAGGGGTCCCTCTGTGCTGGCTAGGGGCCCATTCAACGTACTCAGAAGGCCCTTCTGGACACGCTCAAGACCCTTCAGTCTGGCTGGGGGCCCTCGGACATGCAGAGCCCATTTGAACCCTTGTCACTTGAGGGGAAGATTATGTTGGCCCTCATAGGCTTTGGGGAGGGGCATGACCCGCATGACCCCCCCCCCCTGTGACCGCCTCTGCGCTTACAACCCCCTACTCAGCGAAAGCAGAAAACTGAATTATTCGACAACAGCAGCGAGTGACGACTCTATCAACTGGATTAAATTTGGCATATCCTCATATGTAGATTCATAATATCGCGAAGGATGTTCTCATTGCAAATTTGCATCCACTAACCTGTCCAGAAAGTCAATACAAGTCTCGTAGACTGATTTACAGCACCGTAAAGCAGTTTAACATTCTAGGTAAATCAGTCGTGTGACCTGTCCAATAAATAGATTCAAATTATATTTCCTTTCAAGCATCTGTTTACACGTCATCAGTGTGAGTGAACACTGCGTTTCTGCTAACCATTGAGCATGCATACAACTTCAATGAAAATAATTAACACCAGCAATATATCCAGTTTATGTGCACAGGTCGCATCTCGTCAGGTATATGCATGGAGTGGACACCAACCCTGGTTTTATCTGAATCTGACGGACTAGCCACGCGGCGGTAATAGCTTGAGTCGACCGATTCAAACGTTCGCAAATCTAGCTTGAAGCTCCAGCTCTGCCCAACATTCGATAGCGTCGAAAAGTTTCTGGAAACCGCCTCGAATGTTTCCGTATTGCGGTACAGCATACCTTACAGGCATTCTGTGTCCAGCGGTGCAGTATACCACCCAGGCGTTCTTTGTCCAGCGGTGCAGTATACCTTTCGGGTGTTCTTTGTCCAGCGGTGCAGTATACCTTTCAGGCGTTCTTTGTCCAGCGGTGCAGTATACCTTTCCGGCGTTCTTTGTCCAGCGGTGCAGTATACTTCCCAGGCGTGTTGTCAGTAGAGGAACATACTGCATGAAACGTCTGTCTAAACTTCCTGCACTAGACGGTGGCACAGATCATTTTTCAACTGTTTCTTGCCTGCGACATCAGTACATACATACATTTTACGAAGACTTCAGAGATTGAATGAGAAAACAAATTTACTCTAATTCGATAAGAAGTAACTCCTTCTACCCACAACTACGACTCTATATTTTAATTCGGTAACGGCCGTCAGCTAGCAACTATAACTTGATTGACCCTTTTTCTGCATGTTTTTCCATTTTACAAAATAACAATATAACTTTTTATGAAATTTCTAAAAACTAAGAGGCTAGCAAAGGAAGTGTGATAAAATGACGTGCTAAGTCTCGTTCCCAGCCTCGAGATCAGACAGAGCCCTTGTCAGCACTACCAACTCGCAGTGAAAACGGATGCGAGTGCTGTCAGTATTAACGAGCGAGTGACGCGGCCGCTTATGAAGACACAGTCCACTCAATCATCAGGCCCGGAGCCATTTGTGTGAGTGACGGTACAAACTGCAGATGAAGCGATGCGTTCGAGCACTCTCGTCCAAAAGACCTCGTCAGAGACTTCCCTCAGTTTCACCATCGAGATGAGACATCCAATGGCGGCGATATGAGCTGCTAATCTGGTACTGACAGTGAATACTCTCGTGAGTCGTGACTTCAACTAACAAACAGCAATAGAATTGTCGGCAAGAAGCTCGCACTTTACACAGAAGGAACCAGAGCGGTTCTCAGTCTTCACGGAACACGATCGAGAAACTGCAGAGAAGACCCACAACCAAACTTATATGCGGGATGAGATGCAAACTGTCCCATCTTTAAAACGTAATGCATGCCGAACATCAGTATCTGTAATGCTAGGTGCGGCTATTGTGTGTCGCTTAGCATGCTCTGTTGCATGCCTATTATTACATATAGTCCAGTTTAGAGCGAATTGGGCAGCAAGCAAAGGTGTAATGCTATCTGTTCTTGTGATGTTCTCGATGCATGTTTCGAAATAGTATTTACAAGCATCCCTCTCTGAACTGCTTAAGGTGCTCTCTGGACAAAAGATGACATGATCCTATAGTTATTCCCGGAAACGCTACTTACTGGTAAATAATGCATGAGAGTGCACTTAAAAAGTAACTAAATTTGCACCTTCACTTCCAATCTAACTTACGAACGCCTACAAATTCCGCCATCTATGAGGAGCGATTAGCAAACCGCACGTGCAAACCGAACGCACGTGAGAATCAGCAAACGCACGTGGCGAATTAGCGAACCTCTCCCCTGAACTATCACAGCACTAAAACTTGACGCGATAATATCACCATAGCTGCCATATCGCGGCCATTGTGTGCACTGTCTGCCGTTAAGGGTCCGGTGTGGTTGTCTTTGTCACCGGAGCGGACCTCCTTCAGCGTCTGAAGGGGTGGCCACTGAGACCGCAGTGTATTTATCCGACAATAGAGCCAGGTCGAAAGATATCCTGAGACGGTATCATAAACCGCTCCTTCTGATGCCAGAGGCAGGTCAAGTGCTATCCTGAGATGGTATCATAAACCACTCCTTCTGATGCCAGAGGCAGGTCAAGTGCTATCCTGAGATGGTATCATAAACCACTCCTTCTGATGCCAGAGGCAGGTCGAATGATATCCGGAGATGGTATCATAAATCACTCCTTCTGATACCAGAGGCAGGTCGAATGCTATCCCGAGATCGTATCATAAATCCTCCTTTCTGATACCAGAGGGCAGTCAGTCTATTCCTGAATGGTATATAAACCAACTAACCTTCTTGATGCCAGAGCAGCCCGAATGCAATCCGAGATGTATTTAAAATCACTCCTTCTGATACCAGAGCAGTCGAATGCTATCCCGAGATGGTATCATTAAATCACTCCTTCTGATACCAGAGGCAGGTCAAGTGCCTATGCCGGAGTGGTATCAGAAAGCACCTTCTGTACAGAGGCAGGTCAAGTTGCTATCCGGAAGATGGTATCGATAAATCACTCCTTCTGATGCCAGAGGCAGGTCGGATGCTATCCCGAGATGGTATAATAAACCACTCCTTCCGAGCCAGAGGCAGGCGAATGCTATCCTTGAGATCGGTATCATAAAACCACTCCTTCTATAGTCAGAGGCATGGTCGAATGCTAGCCCGACGATGGTATCAATAAACCAACTCCTTCTGATACCAGAGGCAGTCGAATGCATATCCCGAGATGTATAATTAAACCATCCTTCTGATGCCAGAGGCAGGTAGAGTGCTATCCTGAGATGGTATCATAAACCACTCCTTCTGATACCAGAGGCAGGTCAAGTGCTATCCTGAGATGGTATCATAAACCACTCCTTCTGATGTCAGAGGCAGGTCGAATGCTATCCCGAGATGGTATCATAAACCACTCCTTCTGATATCAGAGGCAGGTCGAATGCTATCCCGAGATGGTATCATAAATCACTCCTTCTGATACCAGAGGCAGGTCGAATGCTATCCGATGGTATCATAAATCACTCCTTCTGATGCCAGAGGCAGGTCGAATGCTATCCCGAGATGGTATAATAAACCACTCCTGATCAGAGAGGAGGTATAATTATGGGACGGTAGTAGGTAGGTACCATTGGAGAGCATTCGAAGGCGATGGTGGGCTGCGGCGACAGACGAAATTGCTGCCCATTATATTAATTTGTTATTATTCACGTTATTCTATCTCCCTTCTAGATATAAATGCAGACATGAGGAATTCGACGCTTATGATAAACAAATTACACGAGTTAAAACACTCGAATAAGGACTAAGTAGGAACACTCCATACCCGACAGGCTGAGGTGAATACTCCAGAGAATTAGCGGCATGATGGTTGTTTAATTGCCAAACAAATTGTTTTGACAGACTGACTGGCTGACTTGCTGACAAGATGATTAAGCTGAAGGTTTCACCGAAAACGGAAGGCTGTCGTCCGTCGTCGTCAGCGTTTCTTTGAATATATCGTACGGGAATGAGGGAGTCCCCCGCCCGTATGAGTACGGGCCAATAACCATGTAATCAACGGACGATACCCGGACAAAGCAATCACGTATCGGCGATGTTTTAGTCCCGGTAATCACCTACTCAAAGTTGTCAAAACGCTGCTCCGACGCTTACGATAAGCAAGTTACACAAGGTAAAAACCAGACATGACTTTTTTGTCTCCAGGATCCAAGATCCATAGGATACCACGAAAAGTAATTTTCCAGGATCCAAGATCCACAGGATCCCACGAAAAAAAAACATCCTGTAGGATTAAAGATCCAACAAGTTCCAGATCTTGGATCCTATGGTTCCTGGATCCCGGATTTTTTATCTTGGCACATGTCTGATCACCACAAGTAAGTCTTACACCATTTACATTGAGTGTGGGAGTTTAAGGCACGAAATACATGCATTTTTATATTTAAGCACCACAAAAAGTGACAAATGCTTAACAAGATCCACAAGATCCCACGACAAACAGATTTTCCTGGATGCGGGATCCACAGGATCCCACGATTTTGTGTGTGTATTCTCCAGGATCCAAGATCCCTAGGATCTCACCAAAAATAGTTTTCCAGAATCTAAGATCCTTCGGATCTCACTACCAATGATCCTGCAAGATCCAGGATTTAACAAGAACATAGGATCCTGGATCCTGGATCTGTTTTCGATCTAGGCACATGTCTGGTAAAAAAGGGGAAAAATGCACTCTTTACCCGACAACGCTGAGAGGAATACTCCAAAGCATTAGCAAAATGGTGATAATTTAATTTCCAAACAAACTGTTTTGACAAACTGACTGGCTGCCTGGCTGGCAAAGTGATTAAACTGAAGATTTCACCGAAAACTGAAGGCTGTCGTCGCCAGCGTTTCTTTGAATATATCGTACGGGAATGAGGGAATCCCCCGCTTGACTCAACCAATAACCATGAAACCAACGTACGATACCCGGACCAAGCAATCACGTAACAGCGATGTTTAGCCCCGTTAACCACCTACTCAGAGTTGTCAAAACGCTGTGACAGTGAGAGCGGATTTTACTGTTGTTACTTGTTAATACTATTTTATATTCAGTGCACACAAATCGATACCTACTTCATGATCATTGAGAAGCGTAGTACCTACCTAGCACCTATACTATGTGCCCGGGGGGGGGCTTAAAGCCACTTTCGCCCTGGTGGGGTGTCGAAATACTGCCATTTAACTTGAAAACGGAAAGTGCTAATAAGACGCATAAAAAACGTTTGAAAGCTCTCGGCAATGACATTTGAAGTTACCTCAGGCAGTTTTTTACTTATATAAATATTGAAATGACTCAATTTTTCAAAAGTCATTAAATCATCAAAAGTCAAATTGTCCAGCTATTGGACGTTCCTCCAGAAACCCCCGAATATCTCTGGAACTATTATAGCTAGGAACAAACGAAAACAAATTGAAATGCTTGCAAATAAAATCTTAACTAGTGTCTTTGTATTTTAGCTCAGGTCAATCGCTTAGGCTCTAGATGTCACTAAAGGTCACGATGAAATTATCTTCCAAAAATGTTTCTTCGTGGATAACTTTGTACGGTTGAACATTGAACTTAAACAATAACTTAAACACCATCGTGTTTGTATATTCAAAGCGCTTCGACACATATTAATGGTAATCTGCTTAGATCAACATCAAAATTTGACGTCAGGTCAAGGTCACTTGGTAACCCAGGTAGTTCAGGCTACATTGATATGGGGTGATGCGTCTTGACAAGTCAAACATAGTGTTTACACTCAGACGTCTATCATTATTATATCAAAAGATAAAAGTTATTGTAAAAAGTGTTGTTGACCTCAGATGACCTCAGCTGACCTTGCAGAGGTTACTGAGCAACAAGTATAACTGGAGTATCAAAAATGAGCCAAAATAACATGACCCTGAAATAATCTATCTGATCTACAGGGTCATTTTTTGTTTGTTAAGAAGTAATGGGCTCTAGCAACACTTAAATAAAGGTTAATCATGTTGTATGATGTATTATTTGAAGCACCGTTCTGGGACATTTCCATTTCATGCACACACATCGGGTAGCAGCGACCAGCGTCCATCATTTATTTGGCCGATGTTCTAAGTCACCACCATCTTTATGTATGCACGCATCTGCTCGCCTTTTCACGTGGGTCCTTGGTCAATATCTGCAAAGGCGCTCACCACCCTTTTCAGGTCAGTCAGGGTTTCAGGTTTGGTCTTCGTAACCTCCGACATGACTAAACCCCAAAACCAGCCATCCTAGCAGGACAGGTCTGGCGATTTCGCCGGCCAGGCGCGTGGGGTCAGCCTGCTAATCACACGTCCTTTAAAGGCCTCCATCAGCCAATCTCTGGCTTTAATGTGTGGCGGTGCGCCATCTTGCTGAAACCATAGGTCTCGGTAATACCGAACCTTAGGCCAAAGAAACCGTTTCAGCATGGCCAAGTACGTCTGCCCTGTAACTGACGTGATACGATCGAACCAATGGATGATCACCTGACCTCGGACCACCGCTGCCCAGCACATGACTTTCTCTCCGCATTGCACGTTGCAGAAGACCTCGATATTTGGATCGACGGCGGACCAGTATCGTACGTTTCGTCGGTCTGGCTTCTGCTGAAGGACAAACCACTTTTCATCAGACCATATTATCCTTTCGGGGAAGTCCTCACATTGTGAGATGAGCCATTGACAGAAGTCCCTTTTGGCCTTCATCTGATTCTGGGGATTCGTCCGTGGGATGTTCCTCTTGACCCAGTACGGATACCATCCCAGATGTTTCCTCAGGATGGTCCGGACAGTGCTGTAAGACAGGTTCGAAGCATTGGCAATGTTTCGGATGGACGCTGGCTTCTCCCTATGCTGCTCTCCCTCGACGAAATTCTTCACCCTTGTGACGTCAAATTCGCTGCACAGCTTCATTCCAGAAGGCTGCTTGGGAGGCGGAGAGCAAACCTGTCCGATGAACCTTCTAAAAGCCATGCATGAGGGTAACTTTTTTAGAGATACCCTGAACTTCTTCCTGAAGTTTCTCCTCAGGATTGTGGCATTCCTAGCCGCACCGTACTCCAGGATTACCCATTGATGTTGATCTTCGTTAGATAATGGAGGGCCATTTTCCCCCATTTTTGGGTGATTTTCAACTCCACAGTGCAGTGGGGACACTACTGTTGCTAAAACCGAATAAAAGATGACAGGAAACGAAATGTCCTATATTGATTAATCACGTGCATGCGTTTTTTGTACTCATTTTGCACATTTACGGTCCGCCAGGAGCAAAAACTTTTAACAACTAATCAAAACCACTCTGTAATGCATATTTTCTGAAAAGAAAGCGTTTTTACATTTTCCCCCATCGACCTATAATTGGGCAGATCACAAAATTGACCTGACCCTAGGTCAACTATATACAAACTGAAATAAGCAAATTGTATGTATTAGCCGTTTTCACGATGGAATTATTTTGCGCGAAATGTTTTAAAACATTTTAACAATGTTTTAGTAGTAGCCATTTTTACGATGGACTAATTTGCTAGAAATGTTTTAAAGGGACACTGCCAACTTAACATTAGATTTGAGTTGAGATAGCCATTTTGGCTGCTTGGGCATTGAATATGTATGGCAGTAGTTAAAACAACCAACTGAGGTCGAATCAACAGATAAATTCGTGTTTGATTTTGACATCTGTACATCCCAGTCCCATGTATTTTAATTGGGACCTGATTCGGTGTTCATTGTCTCACTTGCTAAATATGTATTACAGTCGACTTGTTTTACGTTTGGCAATACATTAGCCATACACTAGTCATATTTAATGGCAGCGTGAAGTTTTTTTATTTCCCAAAAATTCCTTCATAATGCGTAATCAGACCAATATTAAAAACGTGTTTTTTTTATTAATTGAAGCCACTTTTTGTGAGAAACGAATGTCATAATCGTGTTCAGCAGCAATTACTCTTCATATTTTGCACCAACAAATGGCGTACATTTGAGAACTTTGTTGGAAGGTGGCAGTGTCCTTTTACCCTCGCCCGAAGGGGATTTTTTTAAACAAATTAGTCCATCGTGAAAACGGCTACTAATAAAACATTTTAAAATGTATTTAAACATTTCGCGCAAAATAATTAATCGTGAAAATGGGTATTATGACCTTATGAAGTATTGTAAGTTTAAATTATTTGGGACAAACACTGTGGCTTTGACACGGCCACAAACAATGTTTGGAGATGCTGGCCCGACTAAAGATGACCTTGGAACAATATTTTCACAAAATGTGGATCATTGATGCCCAAATAAATGTAACAAATTTGGAGGCGCTATGTGCAGAACACATATGTATTCCACCATTCCCGAAAAACCTCAGGGGTTTAAAAAGAGACCCACCAGGGCGCGTGATATGCATTATCCTGAGTGTGACTAGCAGAGTGCAGTGTCGTGATTATTTTTATAATTTTTTATTTCAGTTCAGCAAGCGTATCAGAATTCAGAATGGAGTGTTGTAATCAGAATATAAAATTATTACTTGAGATACCGTCTCCTTATGAAATATATTAACCGAACCCAGCCGTCGTCTCCCAATTACAGCCTTATCAGTGAAGCGATGAGTAGCTCTCAGCTCTCCGGAATGGGAGCGCTGCAGGCTAGTTAGCAGCTGTGCCGACCATGCTCCCGGGCCGCGATAGTAGGTATAAAGTGTCGCCTTAACGTGACCTGAGGCGGTCAGCTGCAGTCAATGTCGGCGATGCTCCGGCGGTCGACTCTGGCCGTCTGTCGGTGGCTGATAAGCTAATCGTCTTCCAGCGCCGCGGCTGCAGCAGCCACACTCAGCACCCAGCTGCAGCAGCCACACTCAGCAACCCAGCTGCAGCAGCCACACTCAAGCACCCAGCTGCAGCAGCCACACTCCAGCACCCAGCTGCAGCAGCCCACACTCAGCACCCCAGCTGCAGCATGCCAATATACCAGCCACACAGCAGCAGCAGCTACTCAGCACCAGTGCAGCAAAGCCAACATGACTCATCAGCACCCAGCTGCAGCAGCCACACTCAGCACCAGCTGCAGCAGTCCACACTCAGCACCAGCGAGCAGCCACACTCAGCACCACCACCCTCAGCTGCAGCAGCCACACTCAGAACCCAGCTGGCAAGCAGCCAACTCAGTACCCAGCTGCAGCAAGCCCACACTCAACATCCCAGCTGCAGCAGCCACACTCAGCACCACAGCTTGCCAGCAGTTACAACCCTCAGCACCCACCTGCAGCGCCACACTCAGCACCCAGCTGCGCAGCCACACTCAGCACCAGCTGCAGCAGCCACAAAATCAGCACCCAGCTGCAGCAGCCTCACTCAGCACCCAGCTGCAGCAGCCACACTCAGGACCCATGCCTTGCAGCAGTCACACTCAGCACCCAGCTGCAGCAAGACCACACTCAGCACCCAGCTGCAGCAGCCAACACTCAGCACCAGAACTTGCAGCAAGCCACACTCAACATCCAGCTGCAGCAGCCACACTCAGCACCTCAGCTGCAGTCAAGCCACCTCAGCACCAGCTGCAGAAGCCAAACTCAGCACCCAGCTGCAAGCAGCCACACTCCAGCACCCAGCTGCAGGCAGTCACACTCAGCCACCAGCCTGCAGCAGCCCACACCAGCAACAGCAGCTGCAGAAGCCAAACTCAAGCACCACAGCGCAGCAGCCACACTCAGCAACCCAGCTGCAGCAGCCACACTCCAGCAACCCAGCTGCAGCAGCCCACACTCAGCACCAGCTGCAAGAAGCCAAACTCAGCCCCATCAGCTGGCAGCAGCACACCTCAGCCCAGCTGCAGAAGCCAAACTCAGCACCCAGCTGCAGCAAGCCACACTCAGCACCAGCTGCCAGAAGCCAATCAGCACCCGCTGCAGCAAGCCACACTCCAGCACCCAGCTGCAGGCAGCCCACCTCCAGCACCCAGCTGCAGCAGCCACACTCAGCACCAGGCTTGCAGATAGCCAAAACTTCCACACCAGCTGCAGCAGCCACACTAAAGCATCCAGCTGCAGAGCCAAAACTTCAGCACCGCCGCCAGCTGCAGCAGCCACACTCAGCACCAGCTGCAGAAGCCAAACTCAGCACCGCAGCTGCAGCAGCCACACTCCAGCACCCCAGCTGCACAGTCCACTCAGCACACCAGCTGCAGCAGCCACACTCAGAACCCAGCTGCAGCAGCCACACTCAGCAACCCAGCTGCAGCAGCCACACTCAGGACCCAGCTGCGCAGCCACACTCAGCACTCCAGCTGCCAGCAGCCCACTCAGCACCACAGCTGCAGCAGCCACAACTCATAAGCAACCCAGCTCAGGGCCGCCGGCTGCGCATGGCGCCCAGCTCAGGGGCCGCCCGGCTGGGCATGGCCCAGCTCAAGTCCACACTCAGCACCAGCTGCAGCAGTCACACTCAGCACCCAGCTCAGGGGCCGGCCGGCTGCGCATGGCGCCCAGCTCAGGGGCCGCCGGCTGCGCATGGCGCCCAGCTCAGGGGCCGCCGGCTGCGGCATGGCGCCCAGCTCAGGGGCCGCCGGCTGCGCATGGCGCCCAGCTCAGCCACACATGGTCATCACGTCCCCGCGCGATCAATGTCACTGTGGTCCTGAATATTGCTACTGGATGAAACAGTTGCAATTATGTCACCAGTGACGGCGGCAGACACGCCTTCTGGACGCATTGCTTCGAAATTGGATTGGGTTCACATCATCGATAAGAATTTGGGCAATAGATAGCCGCAGTTTCAGCCGAATGCCGACAATACGATCAACGCTACTACAGGTAACATATACTTAAGTACTGAAAAGTGAAAATGGCAGACCGTTAGTGACCCTAATTTTCGTCGATAACCTTTGAAGGAACAAACTGGCGCGAACAAAATTATCGCAATGGATATTTCAGACCCTGAGCCAATTTGCATTATTATCTAAGATCGGTTAATGTCAAACGAAAAATTTTGCACTTGCCATTTGCTCGTAATGTTAAAACTCTCGCAGGGAATTTTGTATTCGCTGGGATAGAGGCTATTGTGAAAGGGTGGCGCTATGCTCTGACATCAGGGCTTAGCCACGCCCCTGTTCCTGACCTTAAAAGGGAATAGTTTTCACCTTGAAAAAAAAAACGAGAAAAAAGCTCAGAAATGATGAAGAGAAGCACGAAATTAAGTAATCATATTACTAAGTAAAGTCAAAAGAAACCTATATTTAACGCGGAAAAAGCAAAATTAAATGTCAATTATTTGGTAATTAATTCATATTTTTTTCCTTCCAAAGTAATGCCGAAATCAGCTGGCTGAATTTTCACGCAACGCCAATCGATTTTAGTGAGGGATCGTGTCGTATACATGGTGGTAACTTGCCCGAGTAACTTGTTTGAAGATGCCGGGAATACAACGCTTTGAAACCATTCACAGTCTTGCTTTAAGTAGGTATTCGTCAACTTAGATTCACTATGAAAGTGTAGTGTCCGCCACCGTCTCTCACTGTCCGTGCTTCTGGGGCGTCCGTCTGGATTATGTGTGCCAACAAAGGTCATGGCACGGTCTACAACGTCACTGGCGTAACCGGTAATCGCCGGTCGGCCTCCTATCACTCAGCGGCGGCTGCGCCGCGGGCGGCCAATCAAACAGCGGCACGCGCGTACTGGTACGAGGTGGGTGGGGTTCAGTGAGTGGGGACAGATCAACAATTTATACGCGAGCCTGGAACGTTCAGGTCAGCGCTGAACACTACACATACGCTACAGAACGTTGCGTAGAAAAATGTTTTATACAAGATTTAAACATCAAAATCACTATGCATAGCATTCCCTGACAAAGTTCTAATTCCTTGCAAATAAAAAGAATAGGTACTGACAGTATGGGTTTTTGTCCACACTTACACTTTCCTCCAATCTTACGTCCATCTGTGCGGTCATAATCATACGTAAAACTCAGCCAAAATCAGCGCCAATCAGCGATGGAGTTACCGGGTATACCCGGTCCCGACTTTTAGGACTGAATATTAAATAATTAGAGCTTCTTGGAAAATGGTAAGCGCGTCACAGTCATTTTCGAGCATGCGCCACAAACTTGGGCTATCTCAACTCAAACTTAATGTTAAAGGTGAACTATTCCCTTTAAGCCGGCCGCTGTCCGACCCGGTGACCGGTCAGTTGCAAGTAGTGGGCAACAAGTCCAGGGCGTCCCGCCTGGATGGAACTACGAAGCGATTTTGCGTTAGCCACTGGCGGATCCATACTCTCTCCATGGGGGCATCTTTTTGGGAGTAAAAAGGCTAACCAATTTTTTTTTCTGAGAATTTGGAGCCCGTGAACCTATTTTGATATTTGAGCTTTGATTTTTTTTAGGGATTTTCTTTTTTTCAGAAAAAAAAAAATTCTTTCTTTAAAAAAAACTTTGGGGGTAAAAACAACACTAAAACGAAATATCACGCATCATATACACCTATAACATAATCATAACGTTTATCTTATACCAACTCGCATGGGCATTACCTAGTTTTCTTGAGTGAAGGGGCTGAAATGACGAAAAATGTACCGACATTTTTTTCTGTGCGTATTTTTAGGCTTTGCAGCACTTTTAACGTGGATTTTAATGATATGAAAGGTATTAAGTTATTTAGCACCACGCACATTTTTTTCGGATTTGCCTGCTAAAACCAAGAATTATAGGCCTTGTAGGCTTAGAGGAAAACACATTATTTGCTAAAAATGTTATATATTCAATTCAGAGTTACAACATGAAGTCGACTGAAGTCGATGACAATGGCTTCATTTTGACGATGGCCACCGATGCACATGATAATATCCTTTCCCACTACCTAAAATTTAAATTTTAGGTAGTGGGAATTGGGAAACGATATTATCATGTTGGAACAAGACCGTACTTGGAGCCACGCCTCAGGTAGCACTTTTCTTGGTTGCACAGCTCTGTATGACAAATATTTAAATGAAGGTAGTTTTTCATATAGGTACATTAGCCTCCGGATAGCAGATCACGATGTCCTGTGTCAGTCAGCACTCAATAGTGTATATTATAATAATAACTGCCTATACACATGCACCAAGCTGTAACAAGCAACTGGTAATAGTGTAAATAGTTTGAAAGCAGCAAGACTGAGGCAGAACGACTTTTTCGCACATAAATGGTCCCGTGGATCTGGAGGAGCCTGGTGGATGTGACTGTGAGGGAGATGGTCCTGATCTGGTCTCCACTATTAGCTCATCGTTCCAGCAAGTTTGGCAACACTGGAGCAGTTTCCGGGTGCCGATGTCTGCGTCCTTGCGTTAGCGACTAGCGTCACCTTTTTCGAAACTCGGCAGCTGCTTGAAAGTCAGTATTTTATGAAGGGAGCGAGCCCTGGGGTCAGGAATAACTGGCAAGGAGAAGCTCTGCTTAATGTTATTTATTTAATTCATTTTTTATTAATGTGTATAAGCAATTGGCGAAACTTGTGTCATTCCCGCAAGCAGCGCGATTTTTTATTCAAGTTTTTGACTGTGGATAGCAGGAATTTGGACTGCTTGCAATGGCTGTTTTACGACAAGTCCTTTCCCAAAAATTGTTAACTTTCCCAGTTTTCTCCTAAGATCATTGTTTTTCACGTTCAGTACTTGTATTGAATGCCCCCAGACTCTTGAAGGGGGACCATTTGCCCATGATGTTCCCCCCTTGGATCTGCCAGTGGCGTTAACCTCTGTCCGAGCCTGCACTATTTACCGCACTTAATTACGAGTTAAAGGGACTGTCCCACCTTTTCAAAAGTTCTCAAATGTACGCCGCATGTGGTGCTAAATATTAAGTAATTGCTGCCAAGACACGGTTATGACACTTGTTTATCAACTAACAGTGCTTAATTTAATTAAAAATACGTTTTACTTTTGGGCTGATGACGGTCATATGAAGGATTTTTTTGGAAAAAGAGAAAACCTTTCACGCTGCGCTATTGTATGACTAGTGGTATGGCTTTATGTAACAGCCAAATGTAATACAAGTCGACCTTTCACAAACATTGGGTAAAGAGACGATGACGGACATCGATTTTAAGAACCCTAATGCTAATACACTATTAGGGTTCTATTGTTGTAGATGTCACCAAACTCAAATTTATTTGTGATTCGACCTCGGTGGTTGTTTTAACTTATACCATACATAATTGCAATGCCAAAGCACGGAAAATGGCTATCTCAACTCAAATCATAATGTTAAGGTGGGACAGTCCCTTTAATGGAAAGTATCATAAATTTTCGTTTGACGCTAACTACCCAGCTAACAATTTGACGTTGTCGCTACGTTGTGACAGGGTTGTAACACAAGTACACAACGTTGTGATAAGTGTAATTTTGTAGACTCCAGGAACGTGTTACAACGTTACCTGGTAACGTCAACAAAAAGTTGAAAGTACGTTGCCGGTTGCTACAAACGGTTACTTTTGACAAAGCAATAGCTAACATGACTTAACGTGGTCGATCATAATCTTAAGTAAGTATGGTGGAATATGCCTCAATTTACGATAAATGTACCACATTGCGAGCTGTTCTTCCTAAGTTTTAGAACAAGTTTGTGAACATTGTGACGAATACAACGTTGCTGTAGCGTTTAACAGCGACGTTTATACAACTTTTCTTCACAACATTCCGACGTTGTGTTCACAACCGTTGTTAAAATCCGTAAAATCAAATCTTGATTTTTCACAACGTTGTTACAACGGTATCTGTTACCTGGGTAACCTTCCGAATCAAAATCATTACAACGAGGGACTGAAACGTCCATTGCGAGAAATTCGCTTTTGCCAGTTGATGCATTCAAAGGTTATCGCCGAAAATTAGAGTCCCGCGCGGTCTGCTGCTCACATACAGGGTGGTTAAAATAACTACATGATGCAAGCCGGGCGCGGGTTAACACTAGGTCACTGCAAAACATTGATAGCTCGATATACGCTTAGGATGTTTTATTGTGATCCTGTATTTGCAAACTATCGATGGCATTGGGCTGCCTTCACGTTTCGCGAGTAAAAATATTGGATATCTGTGTTTTAGAATCAGTGCAATCGAATACTATTTACCAGTAATGCGCCGTAGTTGCCGGTGAACAAGCAAACGCGAAGGAAATGCATGGTGAATTTCGACTGGATCGGGCAAGTAGTTTCTGAGATACAAAAAAGGTGCGCACGTGCAGAGGCACCTCACCCGTAACTTGTGGAAATGCAGCTGCTGAGAGGTCCTTAACCACACACCAAATTCGAGCACAATCGGCTCATCCGTTCCAGAGATATATAATAGGGGTGTGGACGTGCACATGTGCACTTGCAGTCAACCCACCCCTGAATCAGGCACGTAGCCAAGGGAGTGGCGGCACGTAGCAGTGGCGGCCACTCCCCCCCTGGAGGCCTGGCGGGCCCTTTTAGGCGCGCGCAGCGCGCCGAAAAGTGGCGACGAGACCGCGCGAAGCGCAGTATCATGGGCTCTTTACGGGGCTGAAGTCGGAAGACCAGAAGCGTGATCTTTAGATAGTTTAGATCGCTTCAGAGGTTCTTTAGGGGCACAAGGGCCCTCTCTGAAGGACCTGGAAAGCCCTAGTACGTTTAAAAGAGCCCTGTGCATGTCAGAGGGCAAGCCTAGGGGCCCCTGAGCGGGTCAGAGGGCCCCCTGAACACGTCGATTGAGCACCTATAGCCAGCACAGAGGGGCCCCTGGGCAGTGCTCAGCAAAGAAGCCCGTTTGTCAATCGGACGTGTGGTCGCAGAGATATTAGCTTTTCAAAAGCGTCGCCATGGGCCGGGCCGCTCATATTCATATTTTTCCATATACCACGGAAGGACAAGCAAGCGCTTCGCGCTCAAGATGTCTCGCGCTCCCTCGCAATAAGTTGAATTCAAATAACCCCGCCCATAAAATATGGCAGCAAAATGTACCTAAATATGGTAGCCTAAGCTTATACGTTTGCGGCGCGTCCGATACAAGACAACAATTTTTGATGACTGAAGATCGAAGTTTCGTCAGATTCGTTACCGTTGCTTGTGTTGGTTGTTCTACGAAAACTGCGGGACCGTGGGCTTCAAAAGACATCTAAGTCTTCTTTACAAGCTTAAATTTTCACTCCTTTCATTATATAAGGATAAGTTGTATAAAACATAAGGTAAGCGTACGCTGTTACTTGTTGTGCTCGACAAGGTCGTGAGATAAATGGCCAGTAGCGTAAAGTCGGTGTATTGTTATCATTGTATGGAAGTGAAACATATTCAGTTCCAAATTCTATGTATGACAGTTTTAATCAATCATATTTTTTTGTTGTGACTCTGTATTTACTTTTTTATTTGATGAATATTTTACGATTTGCTGTTTTCCAAATGTATTCATCTTGTGAAGCTGGCCAGATTACAAATGAGTTACAACCAACCTTACAGCATTGCATGATCACATTCATCAGGACATCATTTTTCCAATTTCTGGTAGAGGAAATGTTCAATCTTCAGACAAATCTTAACTTGGGTCTTGGACTTATGCTGTAAAATGCAGATAATACGAACTCATTGTGCTTTATTGTGCTGGTGTTGTTAATGTTAACAATACCATTGTTAACAATGTAAATTTACACTCTCTTACCATTGAAGTTAGAGGTAAGGAAGGCAGCGGTGTCAATTTATACAAATGATTGGGGGGCTCTAATTGCTAACTTATATTTAGGTTTTAAACTCCATTCTTACCATGCACGTCATACAAATTGTCAGTTATACAAATTGACACCAGTGAAGAAGCGTCATGGCTGAGGTTATCATAGTCTTCCCCTGAATTCTTGTTAATATTTTTTCAAGTCTGAATGATTCTCAAGACAAGATATGAATCAGTCCTGACAGTATTTATGACAAACTAACTCATCAAACAATATTATGTTCACAGAAAATATAATGAATGTATATTGTGGCAACTGGTAGTTGACTACCTATCTATTTGAGTTGTTGTGAAATAAAATTAAATATGGTTTATGTTCATTTACTGGTCACTTAAAAATATGTGACTTGCTATTCCTGGTGTGTATGACTGATGCCTAAAGCACCAGCACATTGCTAATAGCATTACAAATATAGTATATTTGATTGGCAATTGAACCTTTACTTATTTACATATATAAAGTGCGGAATTAAGAAAGGCCACTTAGCCTCACAGATCTGAATGATAATGAGCGGTGGCCAGTGAGGGCCCTAGCGAGATCATATCTCTCCCTCAGTCTTTACCCTAGTAATAGTATTACATTCTCAATAACTGGTTGATACATTAGTTGAGGAGGGAAAATGGAATACAAACCTTATTCATTTTAATGAATTGCTTAACTAGCTTGTTGGAGATGTAAAAGTAGGTAGGAAATACATTTGTCCATACAAACAACCCAGACATTAGCTTAGTAGTACCCAGTGGCCAGTGTTAAAAAACTTGGATGTGCAGGCTCTTGAACCTCCAATTTGCAAAGAACTGTGATATAATGGGACTGAATGGGCACATTTTAGAGATAGGAATGGTGCCCCTGTCAAGTGAATATCTGATACTAGTAGGAATTAATGACAAATTAGCTTGCTGGTGATTTTTTATTAGTTTAGCAATGCACAGCTAAATTAGTTTGCAAATGTATTGTGACCTAAAAGGCTAACATGCATTTTATGATTTTGGGCCATTTTGCAGAAGAGTGATATGGTGATTTTGTTTTTGGGTGTCTGCTCTTTACCATTTTCCTTGAGAGACCATTTTGAAAGGCTTATTGATGAAGCTCACCTGGCGATTTCAGGTTAAATTCCATTGTTTTATTTCACCTAGCCTCTTGGCTGACAGCTGGCAACTCAGTGCTATTGCCTGCACCAGATATTCCCAAGTGGATGCACAGCTAGGTATTTCATGGATTAATTTTACATTAGATGAATAGTTATCCTTCTGGATAGGTAACATTGCAACGCTTACTGTTGTTGTCTGGTTTAGTGCCAGCCTGGTTGTGTCCTTGCTCACCCTTTTGATACCAGTCCTGAACAGCAGAACTTCTGCTGATATTATCCCAGTATCTGGCGGCAAGGCTATTAACCCGCGCACTGCAGGGGGGGTTGATTTCCCCCCCTCAGGTTTTTCATGAGTAGCGCAAAAACGGCGGCGCGCAGCGCCGCCAAATTTTGTACACCTGTTTGCGGCATCAATTTACACACACTTTGCGAAAGTTTTTGACTTTGAGGTCATCTCAGGTCAGGTCACAAGTCCATTGTCAAGTGACCTCACCTTCAAAAATGTTTTGCGTGTGTCGTGCCAAAGACCACAGTCTTTCCGAAAGTTTTAAAACTTGCAGATTCATAAGAATATCAGTACCTACAATTCGTTTATCTCGGATTTTTCGTATCGGTGACCAAAAAGTCAAGGTCAATTTCTGACCTCCCACATTATAAGTGAATGGGGAAATAAAACAAATGCTTTCCCTTTCAGAAACATGCAATTTGGATTCAGGCCAGCCAATTCTTTTTCCAGAATTCATGCTATTTTAGCCTCCATTCTAAATGATCAAGGTTGCAATTGTTGCTTAGCTGATTTTCACAAGTATCTGAGGTCATCTTGAGGTCATCAGCAATAATTTGCTAATAACTCTGATAGAAAAGAGATAGAGACGATTATTGACACCAAATGTTGTTGGTCTCTCTGGCCGCGTTGCCCCATATGCAAACATACCTACCTGGGTCACCAAATGACCTTGACCTGAGGTCAAATTTTGAAGTTGACCTTTCCAGGTCAGCGTATATAATTTTCAAAGCGCATCAATGAGACAAACACGATGGCGTCAAAATATTTTCCCTATCTTTCTTAGCGTGACATGCTATTCATGATAAAACTGTTTTTGCTAAAAAACAGTTATTTTTGACCTTTCATGACCTCTGGACCTTAACTATTGATCTGAGCTCAATTTTGAGACATTCATGCGATTTGCAAATTTCAATAGCTATCGATTGCCTCTCTAATCAATTGCTCCTAGCTATCATAGTTTTCCGAGATAATCGGGGGTTTCTGGAAAAAGAGTCCTAAAAGAGTCCTAAAAACCGGAAAATCTGACCTTGCTGACCACTGGTGACCTCAATTGTGACCTGATCCAAGAAAAGACGAATACTTTCGATAAGAGCTTTGCCCTAAGAGCTATCCAATGCCGTTTTCCGCTTGTCGCTTCGTTGCGTAGGTTTTGGAGATCTCACGGGGGGGGCGGAAATCACCCCCCCTGCAGTTCGTGTTCGGCGCGAACCCCCTGCAGTGCGCGGGTTAAAAGAGCTCCATGTCATCAATCTTGTCTGCCATGGTCTTGGCCCACTGATTTGATAAAGCCTGCACATACTTTTTATTAGGCCTTTTTAGTTTATCCTGATATGAGTCCTTCACTACCCAGCTAATTATTGCAATATTTGTTGCTGCTGTTGGAGTGCATATGCATGGCAGAATTAACAAAATAGGGTCTGAAGGGTAAGGAGACATGCTCCGCTCTGTACCCCACCTGCAAACTCTATCTGACCCCTGTGGCTGTTGATGTTGCAGCCAACTGCGCATCGCCACTGTCAGGGCACAATGGCTGGCAGGAAGTATTAATGTGATATGAACCAAATTATGCTCATCTGCTTGCCCATTTTTGCCTGGGTCGGATAGTCAGACCTGCTACCAGTGTAGAGGCTTCCAATAAGGGAGAGGACTGGGATGCTAGATTCGTTTATTTAATGGCATTATGCTGAGCATCATAGCTCTGCTGTGAGTGATTGGTACCTTGTCATACAAGAACAGTGGAGCTGCACAATTTTGAACCACAGAGCCAATGCCGGGCCTGAATCTGGACTCGGTAGGCCTGGTGCCGGACCAGAGCTGCCTGGTTGGCTGATAATCTGGGCCTATGGTGTGGCTAACTGCACACCGTTTTGGTTGCGTCTGGGCCTGACAGTGCGCAGCTCAGCTACAGTAGTGGCGGTGTACTGTGCAGTGTGCAGTGTGCAGTTTTCCATTTTCGTCAAGTTTTGCTACGCTCAGTTTCCCTACTCGTGGTGCCCTCAAGTTTCCGAGGAAGACAGGGTGATGTTACCCGATCCTTTTCTCTGTCAGAATCACAGTCCCTTACTACTGATTTGGCAATATCAGAAACGGCCAAAAGTGCTGTACTAGAAAGCCACAGTTTTATCGATTTTCCTGATATGTATTCTTGTTCGCTTGCCTTACAATTATTTCGTGGCAAAGACCACTATGAAATGGCACACCAAAGCTCTAACCTACCCCCTATTTGAGACCAGTGCCGACTCACGTGGGTAACTACCACTGCGCGTGTCGCGTGTCTCGTGAGGGGTGCTGAAAGGTGTTTTCTCGTAAAAACTCCGCAATGGCTGGGCAGATGTGCGCAAATTTGGTGTGTGGTTCGGTACCTTTTAGCCGCTACTTTTCCACAAGTCGGGGATGGGTGCCTCTGCTTGTTCGCACTATTTCTAATATCTCAGAAACTACTTGGCCGATCGAGTTAAAATTCACCATACAATTATTTTGCGCTCAGTCGTTCATCGCCAACTCACTGGTTCATACAAATTTGGCACGTATTTTCAAAACATATAATTAATTAAACATATTTCATACCTTCATGGTAAAGTGCGTTGACAGTTTGATTTTAGCTTTGCCATTTAATTCGTTACCAAGTACTTGCTGAGGACCGTTCGTTATTAGCGTCGAACGCTTATCGACTTTAACTTGAAATTACTTCGGCTTGGAACATTCTTATGCAAAATGTGATAGGATTAAACTTAGTGTTTCTTCCCATTGCCAGTGCTAACTGCATTTGTGTGGAAAAATATTATTATTTCAATGTAAAGTTAATCAGACGATTTGCTGTCTGCGTCAGACCACACACTCCCCACACACTATAGACATCGCTTTTCGGGAACTGCCACCCATTCACATTCATCAACCCGCGCCAGAACCGTCTCGAACCAACTTCGGAAAACCTTTTTACGGCGCAGAAGCGAACTCGGCGGTAATCGTACATTAATGCCGAACTCGGCGGTTCTGGCAAAAACAGGCCAACAACTTCCCCCGACAGCGGCGATCTATTAAATTAAGTGGATAGTTGTACTCTTCACAGCTACTACGCTCTGAAAATAGCCATTGGTTCAGCTGGGGATGTTACCAATGGGGACATTTAGGGTTGAATCTATTGTGCTGAATATCTTCTAATGGTGTGGTTACGAAATGGGTGACAAAGCTTTTTGGTTAATCTGACAGACATTGAGTTTATTTAGTCTATACAATTGATGCGAGAGCAGCTTATATGACTGCTGGACTGGATAATTACATATTATGTTATATCTTGCACCACAAATGCCATGGCCAAAATCAGATGGAGGTAGATCAAACACGATTAAAGAAAATGAGCATTCATCCCACATGCGGCTTGCACAATGCACATATTGAAAGATGGAAGAGAAGACCTGCATAGTAACCTGCATTCATCTGACACCAGTAGATGACTATATACCACGATGTTTCTATGCAAATGTCTATGAAACCCAATATGGTCCATAAATATAATTTATTTTACAAAAATAGATTACCTCGCTCGGTAGTTTGATGAGTAATGAAATAGTAAGCAACACTAATGATCACTCAACGTTGCATTTTATTAACTTCTTCAGGGGTGTAATATTAATTACATCCCTGTTATTACACCCTGGAAGACAATACAATGCAACGTTGCGTGAATATTATTGTTGTTGATTCTTTACATTCCGTATAAATATATGTATTTGTCAAGATGATTAAATAAATTACTACCTATCAGTACCTACTAGATATGTCTTTATGGCGATGTATTCTAGCGTCCAAGATTTGTAGCCTTACACAGTTGATCTGTTTTCCAGGACGAGACATCAGTTTCGGTGCCACCGCCCGCGGTCTGTAGATAACGTAACATCGCGGCGGCTGCCGCGGCGGTACTATTCATATCAGCGACACCACAACACCACCGACATCACCGACACCACCGACATCACCGACATCACCGACATCACTGACATCACCAACACCACCGACATCACCGACATCACCGACATCACCGACATCACCGACATCACTGACATCACCGACACCAACACCACCGACTCCACCAACACCACCGACATCACCAACACCACCGCCAGACATCGCAGACACCACCAGCAGCCGCAGCAGGTCGGCGGCAGAGGCGGTGGTCAGCGGACCGTCCTCCCTCGCCGCTGGCGTCACATGCATTCGTACCTGGCCGACCCAGAGAGTGTGCCCCTGCCGCCTGACGGGATGGCCGTGTTTGAGCGCAAGCCGGCCAACAAGGTGCTGCTAGACGATACCGACCCGCTCACCTGCAACATCGAGGGCCACCAGCAGCGGGAGGATCACACGGTCAGTGTACAACATCGAGGGCCACAGCAGGGGGGATCACCGGTCAGTGTTACAACATGCGAGGGCCACACGCGGGAGGATCACACGTCCAGTGGAAATCGAGGGCCACCAGCAGCGGGAGGATTCACACGGTCAGTGTACAACATCGGAGGGCACCAGCAGCGGGAGTCACACGGTCAGTGTACAACATCGAAGGGCACCAAGCAGCGGGAGTCACACGGTCAGTGTAACAACATTCGGGCACCCAGCAGGGTGAGGATTCACACGGTCAGTTGTAAACATCGAGGCCCCAGCAGCGGGAAGGACCACACGTCAGTACAACATGCGAGGCACCAGCAGCGGGAAGATACCACGGTCATGTACAACATCGAGGCCCACCAGCAGCGGAGGAATCACAGGGTCAGTGTACAACATCGAGGGCCACCAGCAGCGGGAGGACCACACGGTCAGTGTACAACATCGAGGGCCACCAGCAGCGCGAGGATCACACGGTCAGTGTACAACATCGAGGGCCACCAGCAGCGGGAGGACCACACGGTCAGTGTATAGTCTGTACCACTGGCCGTGTGATCTGTTTGGTCTGTCGGTCTGTATAGTTCTGTACACTGGCCGGGGTGATACTGTTCTGTCTGTCTTGGTCTGTATAGTCTGTACACTGGCCGTGTGATCTGTCTGGTCTGTCTGGTCTGTATAGTCTGTACACTGGCAGCTGGCGGCCGTCCTAGCCGCCGCTTCGGGCTCACATAATGAGAAAGAACAGGACGACATGTTTCAGGAGTACGACAACTTTTGGATTTCTACTGCGAAAAAAACGCACGAAGAGTTTACTTAGACCTAGAGTGCATATTAATCTGCCTTGCGGGAACGGCCCGTATATTATAAATATAAAGTTGAAATATGATTGCATTTATCAAGAGCTTGCAACAAGCGTAGGTGCTGAATGATTGCAATCCGTCTGCCGGATACCAGTCCTCCTTTGGCTCCCTGGCTCTGATCAACGCTGCCCTGTTCCCCTGTACACAGGAGTACATTATCAGTGTGGTGCGGGGTATTCGTGGCACCGACCGGTGGCGGGTGCGGCACCGCTACAAGGACTTTGCCGAGCTGAACGAGCAGCTGGCGCCGGCCCGGCTCGACCTGCAGCTGCCCAAGAAGAAGGTGTTCGGAAATATGGACAAAAACTTCATCGAGGATCGGCGACAGGGCCTGCAGGTAGGATCGCGTGGTGTGGCGGGACCGAGGGAGGGAGGGAGAAATGGAGAGAGGGAGGGAGGCAGGGAGGCAGGGAGGCAGGGAGGCAGGGAGGCAGGGAGGCAGGGAGGCAGGGAGGGAGAGAGGGAGGGATGCGAGCGGCGACAGAACCCGCAGGCGAAACTGTCTGTCCTGAGACTGAGTAGAGGAAGAGCTAGGGGGCGGTGGCCATAGTAGCCAGCTACTAACTGCGTGTCTGACTGGCTCTGTTGCACCCCAGGGCTACCGGGGGGGGGATGGTTAATCACCTGGCTTGGTAATGCATTCTTTGTGACGTGTTCAAAGAACGGCTTCCGCCTTCCCATACTACCTTATCTGCATTTTCATTGTTCAATATATTACGTTGTTTTTATTTTAACATCAGGTCTATTTAAATGACATATTTTAGTGGTCACTGGTCAGTCAAGATAAAGTTAATTTCATTCTTCAGTTAACGTATGTAAGTAAAATAATGTAACTATCTGACAAATATACCGTGTTCCGGGTACAGTATTGCAACTGTCAAAAGGAATGGGGTTTTATTTTCATTAATTGCCAGAGAACATGTCTGTTAAGCTTTCCTCTTGAAAAGCGGCTGCCTTTGAACTGAAATGTCAACCGTCCAATCTGGTAATTGGAGTCTTGCTTTGTTCTCAAAGCACGGAAATAGCATTTAGAGCGGCCCCTGTAACCACGGAATATCAGCCAGCACTATATTGGACGACTAAACGAATGCTGTCACATCTGCGTTTTTGTTTCGTCTTGTGTTCTGTTCGTCTGCTCTGTTATCTGCTTCTGCCGCATCGTTATCGTTGTTATCTGGTTTGTTATGAATATATGAATAGACGCTTTTGTTATCGTGGGTCGATTACGCCTTTCTGGACACGATTTTGTGGTGCGTGGTCGGTGCTGACTGCTGAGTGATATGGTCATTAAATAGATATCCCGTCATTCAGACTTTGATAGCACATTGCGTGTTCCATATTCATCATGCTGATGTAAGTTGTGCGAGATCATCATTCTAAATCGGCTGCCGTGACGTATCATTTGTCTGTCCTCTGGTGCTGTCATGATCGGGTTGTAACATTAGTGAGCCGTGAGTTCTGTTTGAGATGAGTTAATCTGCCGTGAGCGCCGTTAGAGATGAGTTCTACAGCGTGCTGCAGTTATACTGTCGCCTGGCTGTACAGTGTACAGTGTACACCCACCACCGGACTGGCTGTGCACTGCCGAGTCAGTTCTAATCCTGTGCTGTCCGCTGTTGGGCAGGTGTACCTGGACACGGTGTTGGCACACCCGCTGCTGGCGCCCTGTCTGGCCGTGAAGCGGTTTCCTGGACCCGCCCAACTACCCGGACTCGATGGAAGGTGAGGGGGAGGAGGTGGCGATGGGCGGCATGTGACCTTAGTTGTCGGCCCGCCCTTAAACCCCAATCATCATCATCATCATCATCAGGAGGAGGTGGCGGCCGTGTGGAGATCACTGTATCGGCCGTCTGTCGCGTCCTCCGGTGGCCGGGCCGGGTCGTACCGCCGCCCCCTGTCCGCCGCCCCCTGTCCGCCGTCCCCTGTCCTGTCCGTCCCCTGTCCGCCGTCCCCTGTCCGCCCGCACCCCTTTTCCGCCGGCCCCTGTCCGCCGTCCCTGTCCGCGTCCCCTGATCCGCCGTCTCCCTGTCCCCGTCGCCGTCCAGCCGTCCGCGTCCGCCGTCCGCCGTCCGCCGTCCACGCGCGTTCCGCCGTTCCGCCCGCCGCGCCCGCCGCCGCTGTCCGCCGCCCTTCCGCCCCGTCCCCTGTCCGCCGTTCCCTGTCCGCCGTTCCGCCGTCGCGCCGTCCGCGTCCGCCTTGTCCGGCCGTCCGCCGTCCGCCGTCCGCCGTCCGCGTCCGCCGTCCGCCGTCCGCCGTCCGCTGTCCGCTGTCCGCGCGTCCCCTGTCGCTTGTCCGCCGTCCCCTGTCCGCTGTTCCGCCGTCCCCTGTCCGCTGTTGCCGCCGTCCACTGTCCGCCCGTTCCCTGTCCGCCGTCCCCTGTCCGCCTCCCCTGTCCGCCGTCCCCTGTTCGGCCGTCCCCTGTCCGCCGTCCCTGTCCGCCTCCCCCTGTCCCGCCGTCCCCTGTCCGCCGTCCCCTGTCCGCCCCCTGTCCGCCGCCCCCTGTCCGCCGCCCCCTGTCCGCCGCCCCCTGTTCGCCGTCCCCTGTCCGCCGTCCCCTGTCCGCCGTCCCTGTCTGCCGGTTCCCCTGTCTCCGCCTCCCCTGTCCGCCGCCCTGTCCGCCGGCCCCTGTCCCGCCGCCCCCGTCCCGCCGCCCCTGTCCGCCGCCCCCTGTCCGCCGCCCCTTCCGGCCACGCCCCTGTCCGCCGTCCCCTGTCCGCCGTTCCCTGTCCGCCGCCCTGTCCGCCGCCCCCTGTCCGCCGCCCCCTGTCCGCGCCCGCTGTCCGCCGCCGCTGTCCGCCTTCCCCTAGTCCGCCGTCCGCTGTCTGCCGTTCCCTGTCCCGCCGTCCCTGGTCCGCCCCCCGTGTCCGCGCCCCCTGTCCGCCGCCCCCTGTCCGCCGCCCCTGTCCCGCGCCCCTGGTCCGCCGCCCCCTGTCCGCCGCCCCCTGTCCGCCGCCCCCTGTCCGCCGCCCCTGTCCGCTGTCCGCCGTCCCTGTCCGCCGTCCCTATGTCCGCACGCCCCCTGTTCCGCCGCCACCTGTCCGCTGTCGCCGTTCCCCTGTCCGCGCGTCCCTTGTCCGCCGCCCCCTGTCCGCCGCCCCTGTCCGCCTCCCCTGTCCGCCCCGTCTTCCCCTGTCCGCCGTCCCCCTGGTCCGCCGTCCCCTGTCCGCCGCCCGTCCCGCCGTCCCTGTCTACGTCCTGGTCCGGCCGGTCTCTGTCAGCTGACGGACGGACTCGGTCCGGCGCTGTGTTGAACCGTGTCCGGGAGCGTGCCCTCTGCTCCCCGGCCAGGACCTTCCGCTCCGTCCCTGTCGACTTTGTCCCTGATCGGCCTCTGTTGACAGACACACGACCCCGGGTCCACGTCATGTACCGTGAGTGTGCCCCTCAGGCCGTGACGTCAGCGGCCGTGACACGTGACTGTGCTCCGCCTGTCCCCCCGGTCCAGTCCGTGACATCGCCCGCCGGCGCCGGGAACGCCACTGTCTGCTCCTGAGACAAATGTGACTCACGCACGACTCCCGCCCCTCAGAGATAAATGTACCCCACTCACGATGCCGACCCCGACGCGACGGCCGTGTGGATCGGACTCGCTTATGCAGCTCGTGCTCCCGACCCCGACACGCTGTGGGGCTCCAAGCCCCGAGGCATAAGGTCGGAGGCTTTATCGGTTCGTTTGCATGCGATAAATCTGGATAATAGAGGTGAACGGGTAAAACTGAGCTCAGCGCTGTCATAGGGCTTGGTCGTCGCCTTTTGTGCTGAGCTGAAGAATGCGGTTCGCTCCGAGGGTTTTAGCAATGTGATTTCGTTTTAATCGTGGCTTAGTGTTGACAGTATTGGAGGTTCGTTAGGAACCCGCGTGTTGTTTGTTGTTTTGGAGTAGAGCGTCTAGCCTCTTGGGCCCAAAGCGTCCAGTTTGATGATTGTTACCCCTTCTGTTGTTTTGTTCCTCTTCGTGTCTTCTTTCTCGCTCAGATTGGAGACTAAGCGTTTAACGGGACAAGGAAGGGTGTAGCTAGGACTTATCCTTCAAGAACTTATCGTTGAGAATTGATTGCCGGGTGTCTTGTTAGTCGAGTTGAAGACAACCTACCCTGATCTAATTAGAGGAAAAAATACACATTTTAAAGAACGAAATAAATGAAAAAGAGGAAACGTACATCACATCCATTACCAAACACACAGTCTCACTCTAGGACATCATCCTTCAGCACGCTTCCAAGTATCTCATTCACATGTGTCTGTCATACATTTCCCAATCACTCTTAGGTCTCTAGCTATTTTTTTTTATTTTGAATGTAACGTATCGCTTCACAGAACACAACATGGCTAGGGACCCGCGTGGAACTCTAACGTGGCCAGGTATTCACTCGTGCGTCTTGATAGTTCACACTTTACATGTTCTCTTTTAGCGAGGCAGTTAAGACTAGATTTGCAATAAAATGGTGCATTAATAGAGAGTAGAAACAAATATATTACCAGTAAGACGCCTTAATCGGCGAAGGACGAGCGAGCCCGTGGAAACCCGATAGCCGTTTTCTGACGGCTGATTGGGCGAGGGAGATGACGCTATGAACAGCTACTGTTTGGCGACGGCGCTAGCGCAACATAGCGGCGCGTGAGGGAACTAACGCTGCTAGCCGGGACTGCGCCGGGCGGCCGATCTGCTTAGTTTTACCCCCTATGGGTGCAGTTTGCACTCGTCTGGGGAAATTCAAGTTAATAACATAATTGATTGGATAGCAGATGGCGAAGACTGCCTGTGAATCGGTTGTGGGATTCCAAAGATATAAGCTTCTGAAACGCGTTACGGTCGGGTCGGGCTGGGTCGGATCGGCCACTTATATGTCGGAGAAATACCGTATTCAGTGAGGACTCGCTCGCTCGTAATCAGGCTAGTATTTATCACAATTTGTAAATAATTAATTTTGCCTTCTTTCATTTTTAACTTCCTTTGTTATTTTGTAAACATGTCAATATAAATTGAACAAATTAGAATACTTCAACATTTAAATGTGTTTTATGTGTGTCCTGGCATCGAACATGACCCCGGTCTGACGTCCTCACCTCTGCACTGTGTCTGTCTATCTGCAGCGGACGCGGCCCAGGCGGTCCAGCTCGCTCTCCGTGGTACCTCGATCGTCTCTCTGGGTGACCCGCTGCCTTCTCTGGGCTGGCGCGCCCGCAGTTACCACCAGGTGGCGATGGAGGGGGGCCGCCGACAGCTGCTCACCTGGGGACCGTACGGGCCGGACCGCTGCCTGACGCTGCCGCAGCTCACTGCCGTCAACAAGTGTCTGGCCAGCATACAGGTAAACTGGGCCAGCATACAGGTAAACTGGTCAACTGGGCCAGCAGACAGGTCAACTGGGCCAGCATAAGGTCAATCTTGGGCCAGCAACGACAGGTCAATCTGGCAGCAGACAGGTCAACTGGGGCCAGCAGAACCAGGTCACTGGGCCAGCAGACAGGTGCAACTGGGCCAGCAGACAGGTCAATGGGCCAGCAGACAGGTCAACTGGGCCAGCAGACAGGTCCAAGCTGGGCCAGCAGACAGGTAAACTGGGCCAGCATACAGGTAAACTGGTCAACTGGGCCAGCATACAGGTCAACTGGGCCAGCAGACAGGTCAACTGGTCAACTGGGCCAGCAGACAGGTCAACTGGGCCAGCAGACAGGTCAACTGGGCCAGCTCTGTCTGGTCCCCATACAGGTCCAGGCCCTGCCCCTCCCCCTCACATACAGGTCCTGCCCCGCCCCCTCATATACAGGCCCTGTCCCGCCCCCTCACATACAGATACAGGCCCCGCCCCGCGCACTGACCTGCTGTTTGTAGCCTAGTCTTACGTTACGATGACCTGCGTTTGGAGACATTTCAACGCTGCCATTGTTACGAGGTTACACTGCTTTTTACGGTAAAGGACGTATCTTGTTGGAGCTCGCCTGCGGTCATCGCTGTTTCTCTTTCCGCATACAGACCGAACAATCCATACTCTAGATTCGTACTGCTCAGTGATCAGTCCCCTGTCCGGCACTGTATGCTCAGTGTTACAGCCCTGACTCCACCTAACCCCGCTCCTCCACTGATCCCCGCTGTCTCCTCGGCTGCCCTGCAGTTCCCCTACATCCAGACGCACTAACCCCGCTCCTCCACTGATTCCCGCAGTCATCCTGGCTCGGCTGCCCTGCAAGTTCCCTACATCCAGACGCCACTAACGCCCGCTCCTCCACTGATCCCCGTGTCTCCTCGCTGCCCTGCCCAGTTCCCCTACAGTCCAGACGACTAACCCCCGCTTCCTTCCACTGACCCCGCTGTCTCCTCGCTGCCTGCACGTTCCCCTACATCCAGACGCACTAACCACCGCTCCTCCACTGATCCCCGCCCTTTGTCTCTCTAGGCTGCCCTGCAGTTCCTACAATCCAGACGCACTAACCCCAGCTCCTCACTGATCCCCGCTGTCTCCTCGGCTGCCCTGCAGTTCCCCTACATCCAGACGCACGAGTACAGCCGTCTGTCGGAGCGGGCCGGTCTGCGGATCACCGCCTTCTGTCCGTCCGGCTCACTGCGTGACGTCATCAGCGGAACGAAGCCGGGCGCGGCGCCGCTGCTGGCCAAGTACGGCGGCGTGCGGCCCGAGTGCGCGCTGCTCTACAGTGATATCCGTACCATCGGCCGACAGATCCTGGAGGCGCTGCGACTGCTGCATCAACGGGGAATACCCTACGGTAGGAGAATACCCTACGGTAGGAGATGACGGAAAATGCGCCACGGAATAATAGGACTGGGAATGTACGGTAGGAGAGAGGACTGGTTAGCTAATATGGTAGTAAACTGGAAAGTGGACATGAACTTAGTACCAAGGTGCTGAAATTTATACTAGTATAAAAGACTACTTTCCTCTAAGGTAGACTCAGACTCAGACTGTATATTAAAGCACTCCGCAATGTACTTGCGGCTATTACTGGCTTCACGTCATTGTAATATTAAAAACTAAAGGAATGTGGTATGACACTAGAACACCATGCACATATAAACAACTTCACACAACATTCATACTAACTCATCATACGCCAGTCAACAATAAAATAAAGTGAGGCGGTCACATCAAGGGCCACGCGGATCAACCCTGCGCCAGACTGGTCCACAATGAGGTGCCGCCCCAGGCGGCGACCGAACAGGTGCGGAGGGAGCCGCAGTAGATAAGGTATGGTAGTGTGTTGTACGAGGCCGGTCCCCTGCATCAACCGCCTCTTTCATCTCGGTGGGGACCGCGGCACGTATCAACAGATGGTTCCCTGACGGGTACAATATCCAAGTCGCGGCCGTGAAGCCTCTGCTACGGTGGGTGAGACCGGCCGCCAAGATCCGGCTCACCGCACGGCGCACCTTGCGCGCGAGACACAGCGGTGTGGAACGACGCGGAGCTGTTTCAAGCGCTGAGCCACCCAGTCGCTCACGAGCAAATCAGACACATGATCATATTTTTTGCGGCCGAAACTAACTTTAGCTGAGTAGTTAAGTTTTTTTTGAATGCGAGAGAGTTCTGCTTAGTGCCACTGCCGTAACCGAGATACAGTATCCGATTTGCGAGATGACAGGGCGTTGACGAGCGTGATAAATCACGGTTCAGGGGGTAGGTGTCCCCGAGATGCGAACAGACACTCGAAACTCAAAGCAGCGTTTAAGTAAATCGTTGAATACGTGAGCTGTCCAGTTAAGAGAACGATCAAAGGTGCGGCGAGGTTTTTGGCTTCCCCCGAAAATGGGAGTAAATCATGGTCGCGGAATGTTACGTTGATGTCGGGTTAAAGTGCGCAGATTTTGTGGGCTGCCAAAGAGGCAATCGTTGGGTCTTAGCGGCGTAACATTTTAAGTCCGTTTGCTCGGAACCAAATGTCAAGAGAGCCAGAACGTTTTCCAATGCGTGCGACGACTGGTTCGAATTTCAGATTTTTTGCCGCTGACGCATAATTTGTGTGTCGTCTGCGTATTGAAGCTACTACTGCGTCTTCAAACAAACTGACTGATGTGTTAGCGAACACGCCAGAAGAGGAGGCCCTAGAGCTGAGCCTTGGAAAATAGCCGATGTTGTTAGGAAAGAGATGTAGGTAGGAAAGAGATGGGATTATTCTTCGATGGGGGAGGGGGAATGGTGGAACCTACCGTGACACAGTGGGTTGTTAAGAATCTGTGCTAGAATTTCTCAGCAGTAACGTGCAACTGTAATGTTGATGTGCTGTATGACGTCACCACACAGGTCACCTACACAGCGGTAACGTGCTGTATGACGTCACCACACAGGTCACCTTCACAGCGGTAACGTGCTGTATGACGTCACCACACAGGTCACCTTCACAGCGGTAATGTGCTGTATGACGTCACCACACAGGTCACCTTCACAGCGGTAACGTGCTGTATGACGTCACCACACAGGTCACCTGCACAGCGGTAACGTGCTGTATGACGTCACCACACAGGTCACCTTCACAGCGGTAGCGTGCTGTATGACGTCACCACACAGGTCACCTACACAGCGGTAACGTGCTGTATGACGTCACCACACAGGTCACCTTCACAGCGGTAACGTGCTGTATGACGGCGGCGTGTGTCGGCTGACGGACCTGGAGAACGCCGTGTGGGGCGTGCCGACGTACTACCGGGCGTACCTGGTACGTCACCGGCGGCTGGCCTCCACCGAGGCGGCCGACGTGTACGGACTGGGTCACGTGCTGCACGAGCTGACGTTCGGCCGGCCGCTGCTCTCCGACAGGCTGGACCGGCTGCGCCCGAACTGATGCCCGAAACTTGAGTAAGTATATATCCGGACCTCATGCCTGAACTAAGTCAGTTGGTATCTACGCCCAACGTGAGTACGGCAGAACTCGGTCGGTGGGATTACTGTACAATGGCGAAGCTGATATTGTCTGATTTTTACCACGCATACCTCATAACCGTGTGGGACGCTTAGCGAGAACGAACGAGTTAACCATTGCTCTCGAGATTACCACCTTCTCGGATGAGCTCGATTTCTACTTACCGCAAATCGCTCCAATGCCTGTCCTTGACAATAGCCCTTGGAAACTTCCCTTCTGTTCAGGGCTGTCCTTCTTTTTAGAGAGCTGAAATCAAATATCACTGTGCAGAAAGCTCAACAGCGATTTCACCAGTTGGCAAGCGAGATGCCGAACTCTATTTAATCTTCATGCGGATGGCTCAAAAATGGGAGAGCGGACAGGCCAATGCTGTCTGCGATATCCAAACCAGATACAGCATCGTCCTGCAGAACGGAACTTCGGTGTTCGTAGCCCCGAGCTGCATGCTATTTATATGGGCTCTCAAAATTGTACGACGTTCTCGCTCACCTGATTCCGTTATTTGCTTCCCGATTCCAGTCTGCGCTGCAATCGATTGTTTCTTTTTTCCATTTTCACACCAACTCCATTTTCGCATACGGAACTACATACAACACTATGTCATGCTGGGTAAAACATAGTTTTTCTCTGGGTGCCCCAGCCACTGTGGCATCCAGGGAATGAAACTTGCAGACTACATGCAAAACGCTCGCTAACGCTAGACGTTATCCACACCCGTACCAATGCAAATCTCGATGCAATTCAAATCTGCTCCCGACAACGAGTCGGCGCGCTCACTGGGCAGACACTGGCAGACAAATGCAGCCAAATGACTACAAATCCGCAATATTAAACGGTTACAGAAGCTTGGAGCTCTCCTCGCGGAAAAATAGGCACGAAGAAAAGGTCCTGTTAGACTACGAATTGGGCACACTTTCCGTGACAGCACTCTATATTTTCACTCAAAATCCTCGCCCACGGTGCGTCACCTGTGACGAAACTATCACGGTTCCACATCTTTTACTTCGTTGCCCAAAATATCAGTTACACAGACGTATTCTCCAGAATTACTGTCAAACCCTTGACGCTGACTTTTTCCTGTCTACAGTGCTCGGTGATCAATATCCTGACTTGATAAATCTACTTTCGACTTCTTGCGTGGTACGAATCTTTTTCAGGAACTTTAGCATAACGATGTGAACAATCTTTTCTTTCCAAAACATGTCCATGGCACGAAATGGCCTGAGAGGCCGAAGTGGCCGAAGCCAACAAAATGTCAATGTCGTTGAACGTCTTAAGGTGGTACGTGCAAGTTCGACTTGGAGCATGTCCCTGTGCTCCATGTGCTTGGATTGACAATAAGATCTAGCAGACGCTCGACTTTCCTCTGGTTTAGCGCGTGTTGCTATTAGCGCTTCGTAATATGCGACGCATTCCTTCTATATTTGTATGTAATATACTAGTGGCATTGTTTCCCTGCTTGATTCGTGTTTGAATCTGATTCGTTGATAACGAGTCCTGGCTCACGACACCGGCCCTGATGTGTACGACAGGCCGCGTGTTAGACTCTCTGCTGTCCGAGGAGGCGCTGAAGCGGGGTCTGCCGACGGTGGAGCAGCTGCTGGAGACGCCGCTGTTCCGGGACGTCATCCCGCCGCTGCCGGTCAGCTGCGCGCTCAAGATGACGCCGCAGTGTCGCGAGCTCTTCAGGACGGTGAAGTCGGCCACCGAGCAGAGGCTGCAGCAGGATCAGAAGCTGTACCGACACCAGCGCCGGCTGGACAAGACGGAGGCGCTGCTGAACGATGATGAGAAGCGGCGAGTGCGGCGGCAGCTGCAGAGGAAGGTGGGCGGACGCTACATGTTCTGACCGGGGTTCAAGCTGTGACGCTGTCCAGTTATATCACCCGCTTGTCACCAGCTACATAGATAGCGCGTAGTACGAAATTTGTGGTGCTATTAACGCCACCATTCGCAGATAGTGATATATTTGGCGATATGTGTCATTACCCTAGATGCTAAGCTGGTATGTTTTTGCAAATTGCAGCATGTTGTATTACTTAAAAAATGCACCGGAGAATAGCATTCATTACATTTAGTCTTTACCGTCCTTCACGTGACTAATTGGAATCGTTCAATCTTCTGCACTTTACTTCGCTGTTATGTCTATCCTGTCATTTCTGTTTAAGATAAATGGGGATTGTTAATTTCCTTTGTAACCGTGCTTATAAGGTGTCGTGTACACTGTCAGCTTAACCGTGTGATTTGCTTATTTGACAGCGGCAGCAGGAGGGGCTCAGGCCTGACAATGTGTCTGATTCCGGCAGCTCTAGCTCATTTCCACGCAGCACCAGTAAGTGCAATAATCGAACTAAAAATGCATGATTATCGAGTTTCATCTGTCACTTGAGTTTCCATCTGTCTCCCGCCGTCTGATATAACGCTGCCGACGTGGAACACCGCTAAGCCTCGCAAAGCTGTCTATATAGTACTCCCCTGTTCTTGAAATAGATCCAGCAGGGTAGCTTAATGCCGCTGCGACGCCATTTTGGCCCGAGTTGTCTAATGACGGCGGCCGTACTGGTATCTCACAAGAGCAGTCGGCGCCTGTGTTAAAGGATAGGCGGGCGGGCACGCCAGGCTGACAATTTACCAAATAATTGAGAGAAACACTACTGGTGGTAGCGCAACAATGGCTAACACGCACAATGCTACCAAATTGAATTGATAATAATTCTAGGCAAAAATATTTTTTTAGTGCAAAAAAAACATGAAAAGTCCTAGAATCATTCTGGAATTCAATTTGGAAATTGTGGTGGTAGTCATTTCTCTACGACTAGTAAGTTGCTCAATTTTATATTGTAAAATTGTCAGCCTGGTTCCCCGCCCGCCTATCCTTTAACCACAGGCCGCCGACTGCTCTTGTGAATCACCAACATGGCCGCGTCATTAGACAAGTATCCGGCCAATGCGCCTTTCCATCTCTATGAGTTCAGTGAATAGAGCATACTGCCCAGTGAAGAGCGGCAGCTTCTACCACTATTTTAGCTGGTCGGTCCGGCCTAAAGTCAGCTACCCGCTGATATCGTATGCAGCTTGCCAGAATCACACTCCTTAGAGCGGTATCGGGCCAGGAAAGGCACACCTTTCTCGTTATCTCAACTTGATCTCAACGCCAGTATCAACTGGCTTATGTTAACACCCATGAGTCATCTTTGTCAATACATACGACTTTGTACCTGGCTGGAGACCAGCTCCCGCGTGTTAACAGTCGCAGTATCGCCGTGGGTGACTTATCAAGTGGCGTCCACCTCTCCCTGACCTGACCCGGGTCACCGCTCCTGTTCCAGGTCCAGGCTCCAAGCTCCAGCTCTGCCAGGCCTCACGGTCCGCCGCCTCCACCACCGCCTCCACCGCCGCCGCCAGCGCCTCTGGTGGCCGCTTCAGGCAACACTAGTTCCCCAGGCGGCTCTGGTGACGCGGGCCGGCGCGCGCTGCTCGACTCTATCTCTGGGTACGATAAGAGTGGCCTGCGCCGCGGACCGGCTCGATGATGACGGTACGTCCCGGCTCACACCGCTGCTGTAGCTGAGTCGCCGCTAGTCTGCTTTGTAGGCCCAGGTGCGGAAAACGGACGAACATCCGCAGCTCTACGCGGTTATGAATGTTTTGAAACTCAGGCCTGTGGTAGAGCACACACACAAACAGTGTTATTGGGCGCCAGTAACACGAACAGTTTGATGCGCCCAAAAACTATTATTATCTTCTTCGTCACAAACAGTATTATTAAACGAAATACTTCCGGCCTATGTTCCACGTAAGCTTTTGATTATCATCAAACTTCTTGCGCTGTCTTATGCAAGCATTGGTTCAAACATATTCGTAATCGTGTGGGGAATTCCACTGTTTGTTTGCCATCGCTGCGTAACGCGTATGACCTGTCGTAGGCAGTCCCCGGCGCTGTGCCCTGGTCTTGTGACGCGGGACGGCGCTGTGTAATGCCGTGTGCGTCCCGTGCCTTGTGTACCGGCCCTGGTACGGAGGGCTGACACATGCGACGTTCTCACCTACCAGACCCCCGACAAACCCTGACCATAAGAACAGTCAGTGGTGTGGTGGCACTGCACGTGGTGGTGCAACCCGACGGATGCAGTGCTTATCATGGGGCTCGGGACACGAACTCCACAGTCGCCACACTCAGCACAGCCAGTGGCCCTGAAGTGAAGTGGTGCGAATCATATCTGGTCCTCGTGGATGCTAGACTGCTGCCGCGGCTCGGCAGGAGGGTGTGTTGCGATCGGTGGGCTTAGCTAGCAGTAAACTCGGCCTGCTGTGCCTTGATAATAATGTCAGATGAGAGACTTGTATTGAGTGGCGGCTTTAAGGTCAGGAGGTCTGGCCATCCCTGTTGTAGGGCCAGCAATTAAACTGGAGGCTAGGACTATGCGCAGATGCTCTGGGAAATGACTGTAGATAACCGATGTGTAGCCTGACATGGCACTGCGGTGTGTGACGTCTGATAACGATGACAGCTACTGAGCTGACTTGTGATGTGTGAGTGAGTCGCTGACTGATGTGATGCTGCCTCCCTCCAGCCGTAGTCGTTGTCTCCCACGGACGGCGTGTCCGCCAGTGAGCTCCCGGCGCCCTGCTCCTGCACTGTGAGGAAACACGTCATGTGCTGTCACCCTCAGCTGCTGCGGTGACTGAGTAACGCGTGTGTCACTGTCACGTGCTGCCAGCTCTTCAGTGTGTTCTCAGTGTGAGGGGGCGTGCCCAGCGTGGGCGACACGGTGGTGCATGTGACCTTCCGCTGCACTTTGTCCTTCCTGTCGTGTCACGTGCCAGCTCTTCATTGTGTTCTCGTGTGGTCTGGAGACCAGCTACCCCGCGTGGGCGATCGGTGCTGCCATCTGGCGTCCAGTGATCGAAGTGCAGTCACTTTTGTGTCGAGTGCTCTGCTCCTGTGATATGTTGTGGTTATCTGTGTATTTTGTGTATCAGCGCACTGTATGTGGGGTTTGACTGCAGTGACGGTGCGTAATGCTGCAGCCAGTAGTCACTGCAGTGACGGAGTGTATTGCTGCAGCCAGTAGTCACTGCAGTGACACTGCAGCCATTGTGACCGCAACTATAGCGATGGTTTGTGTGGCGTGTATGTAATCCAGATAATGTACTGATACTATGCGAGACGGCGTCAAGAGCGCCTCTGGGGCGTTTCCTTTGCAACAAGTTGGGACCTGTGCTTATGTCAAATTGGGAGAATAATCATATATCAAGTCATGCATGCAAAATATATATATATGATTGTGTTGAGTGTAACTAAAACAGTCGGGATTTAGCATTGCATATGTAGTGCTTACGTGGAACATTGTGCGAAATATAGCCTTTAGTCAGTATGGCAAAATGAAATGAAGACATGTGGCGTTTCGCCTCCGATGTATTTTGTTATAAGTATCGAGTGTTTGAAAAGATTGTTCCATGCATCTAAAAAATATGCATATCCCAGTGATTTATATGTGATGTCTGGGAATCGGATGGACTTTATGTTAATGTCAACCCTTGTTGGATATTTCTTCTTGCGTGTTCGGATCTGAAATCGTGTATCTAATGTCAGTCGCATCTTTGCATGTTTTTTCACATCCATCTTTTAATTTGCTTTTGTAACTGCCATTACTCAGTGTCTCTCCTTTCCCGCTGAAGATGCAATGTTATGCTAAATGTTTATGACGTATATTTAAATATACAACACCTTGACAGCTGCATCAGGACTCGAGGCCGATCAGAAACTCTCGCATTCTCAGAAACAACACTAACAATGAGAGCATGAACAATGTGCAGCCAACAACCCTCGCAACCAACCAACGCCACACGCAGCATCAACAACAATGAGCAATAACGGACAGATATAACGGAGCTATAACGGACAGCCCAGCTGCCATAACTTAACAATGAGTGTGTTGGCTGAAAGTCTGTCTTCTCCGTCACTTCAATACATAGTATCTACTCTCGCGGCACTATGGGGTGTGTTCAAGCCAGTGTCGGCTCGGTGCCAGCCCATAGGAAACAGACACCAATAACCCCTGGTGCTATAGCCTAAAGCCACCGGGCTCCTCACCCACCAGAAGTCTATTGAACAGCAATCACTGGCCACCAAGAATCAAGACACGGTGGCCCCTCCTGCACCGCTCCAAATCGTCCACTGCTCCCGAATACATCCCTGAACGCTCCAGTTTGCGTCCGGCGCGTCGAAGCTTGTTGCCCTCCCCACTCATCCGCCGGTTCCTGAGTCCAAGGAAGCCCCAGATTCACTTTCGGACGTGTCCTGGCCTCGTACTACTGTCCTGATAAGGGTACTAACCACATCCTTTCTGTCATGGTCGCCGGCCGGACCCTTAGTTTGTCTTTCCGGTCGATCGAACCACACACGTTCTGGACTCGAGTGTTATCGAGAAATTCGAACCTTCTAGGACGCTGCTCAGCCTTGCCTTTTAGATCCATCGCGTCTCTGCCAGTCAAACGTGGCTGACGTCCCAAAACCGATGATCCCTGATTCTGCCAAACGGTATGTCTTCCCTGACATGACCTCTGACCATGACCAATTCATGACCAATGATCTGCAATCTGCAGCAGGAGTATCTCTCAGTCCTAGACATGAACGCCTCCGCTCCCACCATTTCAATTCATCCGCTCCGTTCTGACCGGCCCTCCTCTACACGTTCTGCAGACGCGCGTACCCTCGGCACTCGCACAGGTTCTTAGGGCAGTTACGCACCTTCTCTGATGCACAATTGACCTCACACCAGTAGTCCATGGCGAACGAGTGCCGGAACTTGCCGACGCCGCGGCAGTTTGCCACGCGCTTCCTCGGCGCTGTGGACGCGCCGCTGCGCGCCCCGCCCCTGCCGCCCCCGCCCCCGCCGCGGTGACGGTGCTGGTATCCCCGGGCGGGTCGTGGTCGAAGCCAGGGGAGGGGTTCAGCGGCACCACCTCTGTGGTCCCGCTGTCCACAGTGGCGGCCAGGGCTCTGCCCCGCCCCCTGGCGGTGGCCAGGAGGCCGATGTTGCGGTACAGCTCCTCCTGCTGCTGTCGCTGCAGCGTGGCGGCGGCAGCAGCGGCGGTGGCTCGGCCGTCCCTCGGCGGCAGGGTCCGCGGTGACACCGTGCTGGCTGAGGCCAGCGACACGGCAGCGGCGGCAGGCCGGCCGGTGATGCGTTGTCTCCTCAGCACCTCCGTCGCAGCCTGCCGCGCCTGCTGCCGGTCCACACTCTGTCCCATCGGCACCACGATGGCCCTGGCGCTCTGAGGTCGGCCGCGCGCCGTGCCGCCCTCCCGGTCTATCGGCTGGATGAAGAACAGGAAGCCGGGCGCGCGCGCCTTGAAGTAGAGCGTCGTGCTGCGACTGGCGTTCTTCCCTGCCTCGCCTCCGTCTCCTCCGCTGCTGCCGGGCGCCGCGGTGCCGACACCGTTCAGCACGATCTTGGCGCGGTTGCCTTTGTGGGTGATCTGCATCAGGGTGCGGTTCCGGCCGTCCTCCACGGCGGGGTTACTGATGGTGACGCGCGCGTTGGTGCACGCGCAGATGGTGACGGGGCAGGTGGGCCGCACCCGTCCCAGGCAGTTATCGGTGCACCATTTGGTCACGCCGCTCATGAAGCGCCACGGCACCACCGCCGTACACTGGACGCTGGTCTCCCACTGAGGCGCGTCGTCACCGGCCACCTGCGGCTGCTGCTGCTGCTCTAACTGCTGCTGCTGCTGCTGCTGCTGCTGCTGCTGCTGCTCTAACTGCTGCTCTAACTGCTGCTGCTCTAACCGCTGCTGCGCCAACTGCTGCTGCTGTACTAACTGCTGCTGTCGCTGCTTCTGCTGTTTTTGCTGCAGATACTTTTGTTTCTTCCGCTGCTGTTGCTTTTCACGCTCCTGCTGTTGCTTTTCACGTTCCTGCTGTTGCTGTTCACGGTCCTGCTGTTGCTGTTCACGGTCCTGCTGCAGCCGCAGCCTCTGCCGCAGCCGCTCTAGCCTCCTCAGCCGTCCCCGTTGACGCTCCTGGTCCACCAGCTCTGCGGGCAGCAGCTCGGCCTCCGCCTCTGTAGCGTCCTCTGTGGTCGTGACCAGGTTGGCCGGTCTCAGCGTCACCGGCCGGAGGTCGTCCTGGAATGGCCCAGTCACCGCCGCTGGGGGGAACCTCTCCACCTCGTCAGTAACCGGAGGCGGCTGCTCCGTCAGCGGGGCGGTGCGCTGTGTGGTCGGAGGAGCGAAGTAGAACGGCCGGGCGGGGCCGCGCGCGCTGGTCGCTCTGCTGCCGCCGCTGGCCGGGGCGTCTGTGACCGCCGTGTCGTCGCTGGGTGCCAGGTAGGTGAGCTGGCCGCTGGTGGGCAGCCTGCCGCTGCCTCCTCTGCCACCGCGAGCTGCCTGGTAGCGCAGTCTCTCACGGCGCAGCGTGGCCAGCTCGGTCAGCAGAGCCTGGACTGTGTCGCTGTCTGCTGCTGGCTGTGGCTGTGGCAGCTCTGCCGTGGTCTGCTGCTGCTGAGGTGGTGGTGGCCGGCGGGGTAGCGACCCCTGCAGCAGCTGCAGGGAGGGCCGCCGCGGCACCGCCTCCGCGCCGTCACACTGACACATCCCCTCCGGACAGCTGGGCATGGGCTCTGCCAGGCAGTTGGTGAGGCACCAGTCGTCCATGCCGGGCACGGTGACCCAGATACCGACGGCGTGGCAGGAGGTGTCTGATGGCGTCAGGCCGCCCAGCTGCGGAGAGAGGGGTCAGGCACGGGGACAGGGGGCGGGGCTGCAGACCAGACAGCCTGCAGGCGGAGAGAGGGGTCAGGCACGGGGACAGGGGGCGGGGCTGCAGACCAGATACCCTGCAGATAGAGAGAGGGGTTAGCACGGGGAACAGGGGGCGGGGCTACAGACCCAACAGCCTACAGACGGGAGAGGGGTCAGGCCACGGGGACAGGGGGCGGGGCTGCAGACCAAGACAGCCTGCAATGCGGAGGAAGGGGTCAGGCACTGGACAGGGGCGGGCTGCCAGCCAGACAGCCTGCAGGCGAGAGAGGGGCAGGCACGGGACAGGGGGCGGGGCTGCAGACCAGACACCCCTGCAGATAAGAGAGGGGTTAGTGCACGGGGACAGGGGGCGGGGCTTACAGACTGCAGACAGCCTACAGAACGGAGAGAGGGGTCAGGCACGGGGACAGGGGGCGGGCTTGAAGACCAGACAGGCCTGCATGCGGAGGAAGGGGTCAGGCCGGGACAGGGGGCGGGGCTGCAGAACCAAGACAGCCTGCAGGCGGAGAGAGGGTCAGGCACGGGGGACAGGGGCGGGGCTGCCAGACCAGACACCCTGCAGATAAGAGAGGGGTTAGGCACGGGGACAGGGGGCGGGGCTCAGACCAACAGCCTACAAGAAACGGAGAGAGGGGTCAGGCACGGGGACAGGGGGACGGGGCTGCAGACCCAGACAGGCCTGCTGCGAGGAAACGGGTCAGGCCAACTGGGTACAGGGGGCGGGGCCCCTGCAGACCAGAACAGCCTGCAGGGCGAGGAAGGGGTCAGGCACGGGGACAGGGGGCGGGGCTACAGACCAGACAGCCTGCAGGCGGAGAGAGGGGTCAGGCACGGGGACAGGGGCGCGGGCTACAGACAGCAGAGATCCAGCGTGATTTGAGGCACGTCAGTGAAGCAGCAACGGACAGGGGAAGACACCTAGTGATGCACGGAATGCATTAGGGCTCCAAATGGAACTGACGGCTGACGAGGCTAAGAGACGGTTGGCACTTGTAAATATGGATTTGATGCTACTGGAAGCTGGAGGTCTGTAAAATGACATTAAAGCGTTTCCCATATTATGCATTGATTATCTTCTTCAAGGTTTTCATAGCCGCAGCTAGGCTGCTTTCAAATTTCACTTCCAGTAATGCCTCCAGAGGAGATCCTATGGCGCATAAGTGGATTACTCAATAACCGTCACTCTCCTTACCTCACCTATCTCCCAATTAACCTCCTACAACTCCCTCTCCGGTCTCACCTGAGCGGACTGTCTCTCCGCCGGTCTCACCTGAGTGGGCTGTCTCTCCGCCGGTCTCACCTGAGCGGGCTGTCTCTCCGCCGGTCTCAACTGAGCGGGCTGGTCTCTCCGCGGTCTTCACCTGGGCGGGCTTGTCTCTCCGCCGGGTCTCACCTTGGAGCGGGCTGTCTCTTCCGGCCGGTCTTCACCCTGCGGCTACCGGCTGATCTCGTCCGCCGTTCTCACCTGAGCGGGCTGTCTCTTTCCGCCGGTCTCCACCTGAAAGCGGGCTGTATCTCTCCGCCGGTTACCTTGAGCGGACTGTCTCTCCGCCGGTCTCACCTGAGCGACTTCTCTCGGCGGTCTCACCTGAAGCGGGCTGTTCTCTCCGCCGGTCTCACCTGAGCGGGCTGTCTCTCCGCCGGGTCTCACCTGAGGGCGGAACTGTCTCTCGCCGGTCTCACGGGCTGAGCGGACTGTTCTCTCCGCGGTCTCACCTGAGAAGGGCTGTCTTCTCCGCCGGTCTCACCTGGAGCGGGCTGTCCTCTCCGCCGGTCTCACCTGAACGGCTGACTCCCCCCGGGTCCTTCACCTGAGTGGCTGACTCTCCCCGCGTACTCACCTTGAGCGGGCTGTCCGGCGCGTGTCGTCGATGCTGTTGTCACCGTCGAACACCGTCGGTATGTCGCCTTCTCCCAGAGACTCCAAGTCACGGAGATCCACCTCCTCCAGTTCATCCGTGTTGACAAACCCGTCATCGGTGTCAATAAACCCACTGTCGGGGCTAGCCGAACCTCCATCATTGTCGAAGAAGTTACCGTCGTCGTCGACGAAGCTGTCTTCGATGTCGATGAACCCATCGTCGAAGTCGTCGGTGGGGACGCGTCCGGTGTCGGTGGGGACGCGTCCGGTGTCGGCAGTGACGGTGGTGCGGTTTCGTCGTGTCATTGTCTCGTACGGCCGGTGGTGGTACCTGGAGCGCGGTGGGGGCTGGCGCTGGTCAGGCCGACGCTGTCGTCCCGCCGAGGAACCGCTGAGGCCGGACGGAGCGGTGAACTCGGAGGGACGGGTACCGGACGGCCTGCTGAACGTCTGAGGGCTGGACGGTCCAGTCAGGTCCGACAGCTGGTTGAAGTCGACTGGCTGAGGTTTGGAGGGTCTTCTCGACGGCAGGGACGGCCTGCTGAACGTCTGAGGGCTGGACGGTCCGGTCAGGTCTGACAGCTGGTTGAAGTCGACTGGCTGAGGTTCGGAGGGTCGTCTGGATGGCAGGGACGGCCTGGTGAGCTCGGAGGGACGTCTGAAGCCAGTCGGTGGTCTCCCAGCGGCATCCAAGGATGGTCCGGTCAGTCCGGTCGGACTGGTGAAGTCAGACGGTCTTCTGGGCCCAGACGTCAAGACAGAGGGCCTCCTGAGTCCACCAGACGGTCCCGTTAGGTCGGAGGGCCTCCTGACCTCACCAGACGGTCCTGTCAGGTCAGAGGGCCTCCTGAGTCCGCCAGCGGAGGTCGCGGATGGCCCGGTGGTGGCTGAGTCGGAGTCGGAGTCGGAGTCGCGCGGCAGGACGGCCACGTCTGAGCAGCCTCTGAACTCTTCCTGCGGCCCGCAGCCCAGCTGACTGCTGCCGTCCGGACAGATGCCCCAGTTGTTA
>VOPJ01002731.1:0-49340 GCA_014673585.1 Semibalanus balanoides | reverse complement strand
AACAAGTATTAAAAAAGTTACTTTATGGACAGAAGCTAGTGATCAGTGTTACAACTAAGCATTACAAAAAAATCAACGCATGCTAGCTATCCAAATGCGTTTGCTTTCATGAGTTTCATATAATGTAGGTCATAGATCATGTGTATACCCATTCAATGGCGCTGGCTTCAGTATCCCCACTCAGCAACAAGCTACGCTTAGCTGAATGGGGTTCACGAAGCACCAGCAAGAAACGCCTGAAAATTGAGCAGACTTTGTCCTCCGCCCTGTGTGACTGTCCCTTTACTAACGCCGTGGTTGAATGTGGAATCCTGGGAACGTAGCTGGTGGGCAGTCATTTGCTGTTTTCAGAAATGACCACTTTCAACGTTCTTTTATAAAACCACATCTAACACACAAACTACGTCCTCTGCTCATATGCTTTTTTATGTTTGTTTCCATTTCTTAGCTGGGAGTGCCGCAACATTTATTTTAAAAGAAAACTTCTTGCAAAAAGGCCAACGACGTACCAACGGGTATTAATACATGATCCCCCTGACCAGTGTCTTAGGATTGCTTTAGAGCCAGGGTGCAGAGTGGAAAATTCAGACGGAAAATCAGGAAAAAGAGTGGAAAATTATACCTCAAAAAGAGTCTTTTTTCAAGAATTTACCCATCTTGCTATTAAAGGGAATAGTTCACCTTTAATGATTTTGAACTGAGATAGCAGATTTGTAGAGCAGATCGAAAAATGTATTGCAGTTAAAGAATTACCACTCCTTAGGGCCCACTAGTCCTGTGTCGAAGTTACACAGTTGTTAGAAGTTACTCGAAGTTAGTACCAGGTGTTGGGCGTCATTCTCGTGACTTTGACCCAGGAATTCGCTTGCATTAAAACTGTTGTTTATTACTAAATGCGTCTACAAAAATATATATTTACCATCTTAAAAACTTGATCAATTATATACATAAATCAATGAGTTTCTTTAAAAAAATGTCCGGATAGAGTTATTAAAAATAATTAAATCACTGCTGACATCCTCGGCAGAAGTTTGACCGTGGTTGGTGATCCCTCTGCTTCTTCCACTGCATCGCTGACGTCGCCGTCTTCTTGAGCACCTCCTCCACGTAGTACTCCGCCATTACGGTCTGTCCGCTGGGACGAGGTGCAGCTCTGAGAGCCCCTGGTAGCTCATCATGGCCCAGACCATGACTTTCGCGGGTGCTTCATCGTCTCGGTGGCGAGCACTTCAGAGCTGCTGTGCGCCCAGACGCGGTCGTTCTGATGGTTCGGCGGGTGCAGTAGCTCTAAGGGAGACTCATTACTGAACAGGACGTGCCGCCAGTCTAGGATAGTCCAATCCTTACGCTACCGGGCGAACGCCAGCCGCTTGAGCTTCTGTGCTTCTGTCAGCTTCGACTGGCTGCGCGACTTGACCGGCTTGAGGTGCAGGCGTTTGGTCAGGTAGTTGTGGACGGTCCTCTTGGACACCAGTTGACACTTCTTCGCCGTCTGTCTTTTGGTCAATTGTATCGTTGACTGGTGTCTTTTCTGTGTGGCTTTGGCGAGGATTATTTTGGCCACTCTACTCAGCACAGTCTTCCTCACGCGACCGGTGCGGTTGCGGTCCTGGGTCAATAGGTGACCTCTGAGGTCATTTTAATGACCCGAATGTCATCAAATCGTAAATGTGTGAAAACTGAATGCTGATCGAGCGAAAATAGTGAAGGAACTTCTTAGTATGCCTAATACATGCCAAATTTGAAATCAGCCTCACACTGACCTAAAAACTGCCAAATTCAAAAAAGATATTATGTCAGGTCATCTGAGGTCAGTGACCTCGGTTGACCTGTGGAAGCGCGTGACCCTAGTGGAACATATAATTATGTAAAATGGATCCCAGATTTGAAATCAGCGTCACAAACTGTTGTGGAAACGGCCAGCAGCCCAAAAACGTCATCTGAGGTCATCGGAGGTTGACCTCAGAAAAGGTCAATCGAGGTCACAATCTCAGCGGAAGCTACAACCTGTCACATGTTAACACCTTTGCATATGCTCCTGAACAACAAACACTCGGAAACTGCATATGTAACAAGGATCAATACTACGGGACGCCAGTTGCGCCTGACATGACCTTAAGAAATAGGTGATAGGTCACGGGTCATAAAAGGTGGAAGTTCGAAATTTTCAGATCATGAGCGAAATTGTTCAAAAGTAGGGTACTGACAGTTTCATCGTGATCGGTTGATATCTACGTGAGTTATTTGGGAAAAACGAGGGGTGACATCCACCCTCTACCCGGGCGAGGGTTAATAAGGTGTGTTTCATTGTTGGGCGAAACTGTCTGTGAGTGCAATGCTCCTCAACGTGCTATTATCCACGTAAAGGCTGTTCAGCCCTGAGAGCTGGACGTGGACTCCGCGTGGTGTCGCTGGCCAGAAGCTGAAGTTGACCTCTGTGTCCGCCAGGTGACTCCGGCGCTGCTGGAGGCCGGTGTGCCGTACATGCCGCTCATGGGGAAGGATCTGGTGTACCAGGTGCTGCTCGGAGCCGACGCCGGTCGCCGTCCACAAACTGCTGCTCATGTTCTCACGGTGAGCGCAGGGGTTAAGTCAGTCAGTGTGGGGCTGGTTAGGGCCCGGCTGGGGTCAGTCTGTGCTGAGTGGTGACATTGACATTGACAGTGCTGACATTGCCTGACACTCAGGGAGCAGGACATGTCGACTGATTGGCCGGAAACCCAGCGTAGTCAAGCTGACTAAACTCTTCACAGAAACTCGTATCACGGCGTGATAATATTCATAGCGGCTCTCTGACTGTTATCTGTGTTCACTGGACATTATTCCAGCGTCACCTTCACACGGCTGGGCTGGAAATTCCGCGTTCCTCCCCACCTGTCGACCTCAGCTGACGCCATCTCTCGGACCGTCTCCAGGTACCGGCAGCAGTCGGCCCGCCTGGTGAACATGCAGGCCGACCCTGCCGTCTCCCGAGTGCGGGTGAACCTGGCCGGCGCCACAGCTGCCCGTCTGCAGGCCACCAGCAGCCTCATAGAGGACCTGCTGCGGCTGCTGTTCGACCTGAAGAAGGGCGCCGGCGGCCAGTTCAGGGGGCAGACGACCGAGGTGCGCGCCCGGCTGCGGGCGCTGATAGGGGAGCTGGAGCTGGTCAGCCACCCGGCGCTGCTCAGCTACCAGCAGCTGGCAGAGACGCGATCAGAGTACCAGGTGAGAGGGGGCAGGGGTGAGGTCCGAGTACAGCCACCCGGCGCTGCTCAGCTACCAGCAGCTGGCAGAGACGCGATCAGAGTACTGGTGAGAGGAGCAGGGGTGTGGTCTGGTACAGACACCCGGCGCTGCTCAGCTACCACAGTGCAGAGACCGATCAGAGTACCTGGTGAGAGGAGGCAGGGGTGAGGTCTGAGTACAGCCATCCGGCGCTGCTCAGCTACCAGCAGCTGGCAGAGACGCGATCAGAGTACCAGGTGAGAGGAGGCAGGGGTGAGGTCTGAGTACAGACACCCGGCGCTTGCTCAGCTACCAGCAAGCTGGCGAACGCGATCAGAGTACGCAGGTGAGAGGAGACAGGGGTGAGGTCTAGGTAGCAGCCAACGGCGCTGCTCAGCTACCAGCAGCTGGCAGATGACGCGAATCAGAGTACCAGGTGAGAGATGGCAGGGGTGAGGTCCTGAGTAACAGCCCCACCACGGCGCTGCTGCAGCTACCAGCAGCTGGCAGAGACGCGATAGAGTACAGGTTGAAGAGAGGGCCAGGGGTGAGGTCTGAGTACAGCCACCCGACGCTGCTCAGCTACCAGCCAGCTTGGCCGAGACGCGATCAGAGTACCAGGTGAGAGGAGGCAGGGGTGTGGTCTGAGTACAGACCACCCGCGCTGCTCAGGCTACAGCAGCTGGCAGAGACGCGATCAAGAGTACTAGGTGGAGAGGAGGCAGGGGTGTTTGGTCTGGGTACAGCCACGGCCGCTGCTCAGCTACCGGCAGCTGGCAGAGACGCCGATCAGAGTACCAGGTGAGAAGGAGGCAGGGGTGAGGGTCTGAGTACAGACACCCGGCGCTGCTCAGCTACCAGCAGCTGGCAGAGACGCGATCAGAGTACCAGGTGAGAGGAGGCAGGGGTGAGGTCTGAGTACAGACACCCGGCGCTGCTCAGCTACCAGCAGCTGGCAGAGACGCGATCAGAGTACCAGGTGAGAGTGAGGCAGGGGTGAGGTTCTGAGTAAAGCCACCCGGCGCTGCTTTCAGCTACCAGCAGCTGGCAGAGAGCGACTCAAGAGTCCAGGTGAGAGGGAGGCAGGGGTGAGGTCTGAGAGCCACCCGGCGCTGCTCAGCTACCAGCAGCTGGCAGAGACGCGATCAGAGTACCAGGTGAGAGGAGGTGTGTGTGGGCTTGACTTTGATTAACATCAGAGCGAGCTGTGCCGTGGCGGCGGTTGCAGTTTAACCGCGTATCCTTATTTTCAGACAGGGTGCCTTGATTTAAGCTATTTTGCTTTTGCACTTTCTGATTTATTTACAATTGTTTCATTTAATGTTTAATAACTGATGATGAGATGATGATGGTCTGAGTACCGGTGAAAGGGGACAGGGGTGAGGTCCCAGTACGGGTGAGAGGGGGCAGGGGTGACTGGTGAGGTCCCAGTACCGGGTGAGATAAGCGGCAGGTAGTGGGGGGGGGGGGGGCGGTCAGAGTATCACGCGAGGAACTGGATTATCATCTCGTACGTTGCACTAGATACTTCCAAAATGCATCTCCAACCACAGAACCGTGCACCATACATGTCCGTGTGCCGAGTTGGCTGATCACTCACACACCTGCTGCGTCCGGCAGGAGGAGGAGTCGAACCAGCAGCTGCTGCTTCGACCGTGGTGTCTCCGCCGACGGTCTGGTGGGGTTCGCCGCCTTCAGGGAGGCCTGCACGGCCACCTCTCGTCGCCGGCGCTGAACCCGCCACAGCTCGGCCACCGAACACCTGGCATTAGTGGCTCACTGTCACCTCCGCCCCCTGGTGGTGACGTGAGAGGGCGGGAATCACAGACGGCGGCAGTAATGGTGGTACCAGTGAGCTTTGGCTGATGTGACGGTTCCGACTCGGCCGGTGATGAACTCTGGGCCTGGTCGGCGACGGTGGGACAGCGCCGGGCAGGATCATTGCTGTGCCTGTTACCTGGCCTGGAGGGAATTTATCTAGGATGAGATTCGCCGTGTCTGTGGTGGGAATGTGAGGCGGAGTTTTGGCCGGTAGCCGGTGTACGTTAGAAGGATCGGGTGCTTCGACGTGCTCCTGTCTGTTTTTAGATTCCGCTTAGTTACGCTTCTCTACAGCCGCTCGTCTTCAGTTTTAGTGTTGCGTTGATCGTCGTGGCCACCGCGACGCGGCGTTCTGAAACTCATTTCACTGAGGCTGTGATCTGGTTTAGCTGCCATGGCTGCCCATTGTCACTGCCAGTGCTGGTGACGTTTTTGGTGTGTTTCATTCTAAACTAACGCACTAGACTGCGACAGGAAAACAATTAGAACTTTTAACGGATTGCTAGTTTTATGTTTTAGGTGAATCTTACTTCACTTCACTAACTGAAACTCATCGTATGTATGCCCATTGCAATGGCCATTCGCTGTTTACTGTTTTGACTCGATTGAACAATGCATATGATGTATTTTGCAAAAACCATCTAGATTAGAAACAACGACGTACAACGCATCGTCTCTCACTGTGGTGTGTTATTCTTCACAACGCTTCACTCACGACGCGTAAATTTCATCCATCATTGGTCATGGGGCGAACCCTCGGTCCAGTATAATATTTACCATGAACTGTTCGAAGGCGGTTCCCTGCAGACTTGTGACGACTGTTTTGTTTTAGTCGACTCAACAGCCGTAGAACTGACGCGACATTTTTTTCCTATAAATTGAGTTCGAATGTTTTGTATGGATGGCTTTCCGAGGTCAGGACCCGCGCTAAGCAGAGCTTGTTGCTCAGGTCCTGACCTCACCACCCGATCGCGCAATTCCTGTTGTCCGGCAGAATTTAGAGATATTGACTATTGACTCAGTGCTGTTTCAAAAATTGAATAGAATCGAATCATAAATATATTTGAGTCGACTCAATTTGACTCATCACATGTTTCATTATTACTTGATGTTGACCAGGGGGTGGGGGTCGGGTGTAAAAAATCGCATTTTGTATATTGTAAACTGTTTTGCTCAGGATAGGGGCATGGCCCAAATGCTTCCTCCCCCCTTGGCTATTTCTGTTACACTTGACTCAAATTTGTTGAGTTGAAACAAGTCTGACTCACAACTGAAGAACTGACTCGACTTTCGACTCAAGTGCTGTTTCAAACAGATTGAATCGACTCAGCTCTTGACTCAAGTTTCATTTTTTACTAATTCGACTCACTCATGACTCATCCAAAAATGCCGGACTCATGAGTCGATTCATAACTCAACGAGTCCGTCACAAGTCTGGTGGGGACGTCGTTCTAGCTGGCGAGGGCGGGGGACATTGTTGCTGCACTGTCTGGTTACGCGCTGACGTGTACTCTGTACAAATGTGTCGGTTTTGTATGGCGGAGGAGGCGTGTGTGACGGGGCGGTGGAGCGATGTTCGTGTTCTCAGTTGGTGTCGTGCAGCCCGACATACAGCCGTGCTCGGCTCCGTCTCACGTGTTTCCAAATGCAGACGACAGAGACCGCCACCCTCGCACGAGTTTCGGCGCAGTGCCGCTGTGGCGACCGAACGGCCCAGATGGCGCCACGAATCAGAGTGGTACTGAGTGGTGTTTTAGCGTCGCATCGATCTGACTTGGGGGTGGGCGCCGCATAGCTTAGTAGCTGCGGCGCTCTTAAACCCGAATCAGCATCATCATCATCATCATCATTTGACATAGTGGGATACCCGCCCAGGGGGCTACCAGGGTCGGTTGTCTGTCTTACCCCGAGTATCACGGCGGACAGCATCGGGCATTCGAGGACATGTCAACGAATACGAAATACATGGGCCTGTTTTGACCGTCGATTACCGCGGGGATTCCAGGGAATCGGTGGAAAAGTGTTTCCTACCGCTCCCGAAGCAAACAGTTAATAGGAATACCAATGTATATTGTATAAGTACATTGCCGAACTGCGGTAGGGTAGGTGCAGTCCAAATGCCCGCTGGGGATCCCAGGGATTCCTGCGAGGAATGTGCGCGGTCAGAACACGGTCCAAGGTTGTTGAAGCGAAATTTCACAACAATGTTATTGGATACCCGTATGGTGACTATGCCGTGGTACGCAAGTGTTCCAAGCCGTACAGCGGGCCTTCCGTGTAGCCGGTGGGGGTCGCAGGGTTATGATAATTGATCACGGTGTTCTGTACTGGGAATGTGGGTTCGATTCCCTCCAGGTCCCCCGTGTAAGGCGAGGTCTGGTTGCCACTTCCATGGAATAGCGTACGCGTCCGAAGGCACAAAACCGACCGCTACAGGTACCGCTGTCGTGAGTGATAATATCACCTGTGGTGACCAGCCGACCTACATGGCATCATTGGCGTGGTGTTCTGACCGGCGATTCCCGGGGGACTGCCCGGGAAAGTGCGACCGTTCAGCACGTAACAGCTGACGCTCGCCGGGTATTCCAGAGATTCCCGCAGCGGAATGTGTGGCCATAACACACCACACCCATTGTGGACAGTCGTGTGAACCCCCTTGACCCTGAGGCGCGGCACGGATTTGATGTTAGAGAGATTGTATGAAGACGAAACACGGTCTGCCAGTGCCAGCGGTGTGGCACAGGGACAGTCGCTGGCTACGGGACACCGAGGTTGCAGGTTCGATTCCCGGCAGGTGCACTTTTGACTAAGGGCGTGTTCTGACCGTGCACATTCACTCCGGGAATCCTTGGAATCCCCGGCGGGCATTTGGACTACACTACTCTACCGCAGTTCGGCAGTGTCCTTATACATTGATGTTCAGTTAACTCTGCTTCGGGAAACAGTACAAAACACCTTTCTATCAATTCACTGGAATACCCGCGGGAATCGACGGGTCAGAACTCGCCCTAGGGTGTTGTCTGGCAACCGCTCTACCTTGAGCCAGGATGGGCGCATCCCTGCCAGCATGTTGCAACAGTTCACCTTGGATTGTTTTGACTAACACGATTTGATTATATTTTGGAATACAACTTATTTACATATTGTCAAAAATAGCCATACATCGCGCCGATTCAGGACAGAAGGACGTACATAATTAATTTTACCAAAACTGTATGCGTACTCTGCAACTTCAAACGAAAGAATCGAATGGCTCAGCCAATCAGATTCGAGAGTAGTCGCGTAAGATTACTGCATAGCTTCCCGAAGGCCTACGTTCTTGACATTCTTTGTTTATGGCCCACATTCCTTCGACAAAACAATCAAATATATTCGGCTGTAGAGCCTTTTCAATCCAGAAAACTTGCAGTGAAGGGTTTTTTAACACGGCCTACAAAACTGTTATCTCAGTTCAAAACCCATGTTGAAGGTGAACTATTTCCTTTAACTTGGCTATCAGAAAACGTCGATAACAGCACACCCTCTTCGTCACTCTGTATTATATGCGCGACGTGTTAATCGTGTCACCGCGTACCAACAAATAACGGAAATAGACGCACACGTCAGCCACACTAACACAAAATGTGACTTGCCGCCCCTTGAGCCAGTCGACATAGCGACACGTCAATCGTAACGAAACCCTCACAACAGCGGAACGTCTGACACCTTATCACGTGGGCAGCGTTACGGCCAACACCGCCGTCACTCGCACGACCATATCAAGCTCATGTGACCTTACCAGAACGCAAACGCATCTCTTGAAGAGTTCTCGAAACCGCGATTGGTCACTTTTTAATGCAACGCAAAGCTCCCTAACCTCCAAAAAACAACTGAGTCCCGCGATCGGCACCTCTGGATTCGAAGGTCGGAACAACGCGATATCTCAACCAGCGAGCGGACCGAGGCATCACCTATATCCGGCTGCGGTGACCCTGACCCGGGTCTCCGGACTGGATGAAGCAGAGCACATGGCACGGCAGCTCAGCTCCGGACAGCTCTCACACACAAACAACGCGGCTGACCGGCGGCGGCTGGAGAGGAGTTAGGAACACGTGTTAGTCTTAGCAGGAATGTCGGGTGGAAGTGCGGCTCCCAGGCGGACGGCCGGATGATGACGACACAGCTGTGAATGACGTCACAGCTGTGACGTCACCGGCAGTGGGCAGCTCTGGTGGTAGTACTAACCGTCTACGTTAAAATGCGAGGATTGTCAAGGCACACAAGCTCAGGAACTCTGAAGTACATTAGTGCTATTCTCACACATGCCGGTCATGACCTGTCGTCTGTTTGACACCCCTCGACACAATTCACCTCGCTCGATCCACAGCAGTTTGCATCACAGGTTTCTGCGAGGCACGGGCAACAGCGCGCTCAAGCGGCCCGACTGCACAACAACGTACACAAACAGGATAACCCACACTCGCAAACAACACGTGCCAGGCAGCACACGCGTTAGGAACATCGTTAACGACCAGTCGTCATCTTGCGGCCCCAGCACTTAGAGCCGCTCCCTTCAGATGCGAAACTTCACGACGCCCCAGGAGCCATCGGTCGAACACCAGCAGCGTTTTGTTCACGGCGATGATGGGTTCGCAGGACAGGCTTCGCAGTCCAGAGTGGAGCTCGAGATCACAATGTGTAGTTTTTCGTGAAACTTCAGTCATTCGCTGGCCGGTATCATCCGACAGATGTCGCCATCGGTACCGCTCCGGCGCCGACGGCGGGCGAACGGGCCACTGTATCGCAGGTGACGTCACCTATGCTGACACACGGCTGCCCACTAGCGCCATCTTTAGACAGCAGGCCGGAGAGGAGTGCGCCGCCAGTCGATGACGGCTCCTCTGGCGGTGAGGCTGGTCGTGAGCCGGTAGCCGCTCCATCATCAGCTGATTCTGTGGGGAGACAGACAGAAGCGTATGTTCACACATTTGTTCACATGTCGTGATGGACGCAAGACCGAACAGCCAACCGTGATGGGATGGCCGTGTCAAGACGAAACTCATTGTCAATGAGCGAACATATTACACAAGTTAATTTACGGAAAATCGCTGGTCTCCATTTGACAGATTACTTTGCATGGATTACATGAGATTAACACAAGACTGCTGCAATAAGTATATATATATATATATATATATATGATGTGTATATATAATTATATATATATATAATATATATATATATATACAGCTGTGTTTATAATTGGACGATAAAATGTGTTATATTCCAGTTGGGTTTTCAAGTCAATTGTGCGTGAGCCGTGCAACCATTACACAATCAAGCCCTCTTGGTCGAAAGGCTTGTCGATTGTCATCATTGTAACCACCCAAATGTAAGCCGAGGACTATCTGCCCGGAATTTACTCAGCTCGCCCTATTTTATGAGCTGCCAAGAACCCTCGTCAGTGGCAGTATCTCATGGAAGCCGGCTCCTCTAATGTAGCCGGCATCCCGGAATGGGAACACTTATCGGCCCATTCTGAGGCCGTTTTCACCGTCCAGATTTCACGGCTCATGCTCGAAACACTCGTTTTCACGATAGTTAACGACCCGTGAGCTATTTCGTGTCGTCGCTCATATGACACAGTTAATGCTCCAGGCGTTTAACTTCCAGGGCCAACAGTGCCGGGTTTCTAGCTAAAGTTCTTTTCCAGCAGTCATTCATAAGTTTGCTTGAACCATCTTCTATATCGGGTGCAATACTGGCTGCAGTTGGGCCAACTTTTCTGATGGCCAATCATCCTGCACGCTGCTAAGTAGGTACGAGAGCAGACGGGGTGTAAATTAAGATTGCCGCGCTCTTTGCCGACACCTGCGACAGGTTACATGCAAATAATCCAACGTAACAGTAAGCTTGTGTCGGGGATATCAAACCACTACACCGCCCATCAAAGGGCTGCGATTGACGGCAAACCAGTTGGCTCTCAAATCACACGGAGTCGACTGCTTAAAAGCGAGCCGCGCTGTTCGCTCCTGTCGTCTGTAGCTGTCGACCTAACGTTAAACACGGCCGGGATCAGTCGAACACGATACAAAAACTCTGCTGCACTTACAGTGCGGGCACCGCGACAGGTCCGGCCACCATGATCATGCAGAGAACAAGAATAACCGTACCGGTCGTTAGCTGCGAGGTAACGACGAGCCGTGTGACGGAACGCGCCAGCTGACAGCGGCTAATCCGTATTGATGACCTGACCTGCAGCGGGGCGACGCAGTCCGTTAGGCCATGTGCTCCCAGGAGCTCCCAGGTGCCCCTAGGTACCCCAGGAGCCCCCAGGTGCCCCCCAGGTACCCCCAGGTGCTCACAGGAACTTCTAGGTGCCCCCAGGTGCCCCAGAGGGGGCCCTACCCCTCCAGGTGCCTCCAGGTGCTCACAGGAGCTTCTAGGTGCCCCAGGTGCTCACAGGTGCAGAAGCTCCCTCATATGCCCTGCAGTGCTCCCAGGTGCCCCAGGTGCACTGAGGTGCTCCATTTCCACCACACGAACCACTCTGTTTCACCTCGGGGGCTTCTATTTTCCTCAGCAGAAACTCCCATGTCTCGCATAAGGTGAAGCAAGAGCTCCGGTCCCAGCGTCCAGCTCAGGTTCTCCCACGACTATACAATATCCATATCTTCCATAGAAACGAACATGCGCCTCCACCACATTAATTCGACGGATTTCCACTACCGATCGTTGAAGAATCGTCGCTCAGAACTCCTGTTCCTGACCTCTGGCCTGTCCCACATCAGCACGTGACGCCTCTGGTGCCTCGAGGAACTATTGGTCGCGTCACGTGACCCCGGTAGTACCTCGTGACGGCCGGGTCTGCTGAGGCGCTGCTGGTGACCCCGGAGCACGTGTGTTCACCACCGCAGCCGACCCCTCGGGCCCTGCAGACCGCGCTCCCTCCCGGGGTCCAGACTGACACTCATGTGTGGACAGGCAGACAGTGGGCTCAGCAGGGTCCGGGTCCAGAATGGGGCCTGCAGACGCCTCCTCCGGGGTCCAGCATACATGGTTGGACAAGCAGACAGTGCGTCAGAGGGTCGGGTCCCGGTATGGGGCCTGAACCGCGCTTTCTCCGGGCGTCCGACTGACCTCATGTGTGACAGGCAGACAGTGCGCTAGCAGGGTCGGGGTCCAGACTGGGGCTGCAGACGCGCTCCCTCTCGGGTGTCAGACTGACATGTGTGGACAGGCAGACATGGGCTCAGCAGGGTCCGGGTCCCAGATGGGGCCCTGCAGACCGCGCTCCTCGGGGTCAGACTGACATGTATGGACAGGCAGCAGGTGGCGTTCACAGGGTCGGGGTCCCAAGACTGGGGCTGCAGACCGCGCTCCTCCGGGGTCCCAGATGACACTACCATGTGTGGACAGGCAGAGTGGCGTCAGCAGGGTCGGGTCCAGACGGGGGCCTGCGACGCGCTCCTCCGGGGTCCAGACTGAATGTGTGGACAGGCAGAACAGTGGGCTCAGCATGGTCCGGGGTCCGAGACTGGGCCTGCGACCGGCTCCCTCCGGGTCAGACTGACATGTGTGGACAGGCAGACAGTGGCGCTCAAGCAGGGTCGGGTCCAGACTGGGGCTGCAGACGCGCTTCCCTCGGGTCAAATGACATTGTGGACAGGCAAGACAGTGGGCGCTCAGGCAGGGTCCCGGGGTCCAGACTGGGGCCCTGAGACCGGCGTCCTCAGGGGTCAGACTGGAACACTCATTGTGACAGGCAGAAGCGGCGCTCAGCAGGTCCGGGTCAGACTCGGGGCTGAACCGCTCTCCCTCCCGGGGTCCATAGACTGACATGTGTGGACAGCAGACGTGGCGTAGCAGGGTCCGGGGTCCAGACTGGGGCCCTGCAAGACCGCGTCCTCGGGGTCCAGAACTGACATGTTGACAAGCAGCACAGTGGGCTCAGCAGGGATCCGGGGTCAGATGGGCCTGCAGACGCGTCCTCCGGGGTCAGACTGTAACATGTGTGGAAGGGGCAGACAAGGGCGCTAGCAGGTCCCGGGGTCACGACTGGGGCCTGCAGACAGCGTCCTCCGGGGTCCAGACGAAATGTGGTGACAGGCAGAACAGTGGCCGCTCAGCAGGGTCCGGGGTCAGACTGGGGCTGCATGACACGCGCTCCTCCGGTCCAGACTGCATGTGTGGAACAGACAGTGGCGCTCAGAGGTCCCGGGGTCAGACTGGGGCTGCAGCCGGCTCTCCGGGTCCAACGACATGTGTGGACAGGCAGACAGTGGTCAGCGGGTCCGGGGTCCCATATGGGGCTGCAACGCCTGCCCTCCGGGTCAGATGACATTGTGGACAGGCAGACAGTGGGCTCAAGCAGGTGTCCGGGGGTCGACTGGGCCTGAGGACCGGCTCCTCTGGGGGTCCAGACTGGACACTCATTGTGTGGACAGCAGAAGTGGGCTCAGGGGTCCCGGGTCCAGATGGGGCCTGAGACCGGCTCCCTCCCGGGGTCAGACTGACATTGGGGACAGGCAGACAAGCGGCGGTCGCAGGTCCGGGGTCAGACTGGGCCCGAGACGCGCTCCCTCCCGGGTCAGACTGACGATGTGGTGGAAGGCAGACAGTGGCGCTCAGCAGGGCCGGGGGTCCAGACTGGGGCATGCAGACGCTCCCTCCCGGGGTACCAGAACTACAGTGTGGGACAGCAGACAGCGGGCTCAGCAGGTCCGGGTCCAGACTGGGGCCCTGTCAGACCGGCCCCTCCGGGTAGACTGACATGTGGGAAGGCAGACAGCTGGGCTCAGCAGGGTCGGGGGTCAGCTGGGGCCTGCAGACCGCGCTCCTCCCGGGGTAGACTGACTGTGTGGAAGCAGACAGGTTGGCGTCAGCAGGGATCCGGGGGGTCAGACTGGGGCCTGCAGACCGCGCTCCCTCCCGGGTCAGTACTGACCTCATGTGTGGACAGGCAGACGTAGGCGTCAGCAAAGGTCCCGGGGTCCAGATGGGGCCTGCAGACCGCGCTCCCTCCCGGGGTCCAGACTGACATGTGTGGACAGGCAGACAGTGGCGCTCAGCAGCAGCCCAGTGCAATGTCCGCTAACTTACCGGTATCGCTGGAAACCACGCAAACCGACAGCATTAACGGCGACGTATGTGTAAAACGGCATTAGCTCTGTGTTTTTCGAATGAGATAAAATTAACCCCTCGTGGTCACAGAAATCACACAGTTCGATAGGAGCATTCCTGTCGAGCTCTCCGCCTCAGTTTGAGACTTATGGTTGGCAGACATATGCTGCAGTTAGTGGACCGTTATCGCTACCTGTCGGCGGAGTTTTATCCTACTGTGCAGACGGTGCAGCGCAGCGACACGATGTAACCCACGAACGAGCGACAATTCACCATTATCCCCACTATGAGATGTAACGACACCGAGATTGATGTCCTCAGAAAGACCGGGACGCACCAGCAAAAAGAAGGTGCTGGCCAGATTCACAGCGTTAGAAAAGAGTCGAGTTAATGCGGTGCGAACAGTACGATCTAGCGGTGTTCACGGTTAACAGTAGCCTTGTTGCACATGTGCTCATTGCGGTAGTTTAAGTTCTTTCCGACATCGATGTGTGCCACTGTGTCTCCCGCGTGAGAACGCATGGAGGACTATAGACGCTTAGGACAAGCGTCAACTATAAACTATACAACTGTAAACTACAGCTGTAGGCTGTAGCTTAGGTAGGTACAATTGTCAAATCCCGTTTGGAATCCGCAATTTAGGATAACAATTCCCATGAGACATAGAGTAACCAGACAACACAACGTGCTATTACATTCCACAACGTGCTATTACATTTTCAATAACGGGAAAACAGAGTAACAAATACACGGCCTGTGTGTATCGCAGACTTCAGGAGCCGAAGGACAGGAGCGCAGGCCATTCTGCATGGTTTGCAGTACGGCAAATAATACGGTGATCATATAATTGGGGATCGGGTGCACGAAGATCAGTGGACGCCCGCGGGGTGGCAGGAGTCCGCAGGGCCTGTACACTGAGCAGGTGCCTGCAACAGGCCTGCAGGACCCTGCAGATCAGCCCGAGCGGCCGAGTCGGGCGCACTTGACGACGGACACCTCGATCACCTATGCAAATGACGGCGCGTCTCTGCAATTAGCGTCGGCGGCAATTACAGGCTGGCTGGCGGCGCGTCCAGCCGCGATTTATCGGCGACGCTCGGCCAGATCAGACGAGCACAGCCAGCTGCTGAGATCGGGCTGCTGATATTCGGCCGGCTGGGTAACTCGGTAGCGTCGTACACGCCACCGCACGCCAGCTGACAAAACGCATGGCACGTTATACCGGATGACTGGGAGGACTACTGGATAGGACTTGCGAGCCGGATGCATGGATGGACCGGAAGGGAACTGGGATGCGACTACGGCATCGACTCGACGCGCGGACTGGCCAGAAAAAGGGACTACGGATAACACGGAATGGCTTTCGGGATGGGACTGGGATGGGACCGGCTGGACTTCGGAGGGACCAGCGGCGGACAGAGGACCGGGACCGGCGACCGGGGAACCGGGACGGGACCGGCGACCGGGAATACCCGGGGACCCGGACCGGACCGGGACCGGACAGGGACCGGGGACCGGGACGGCGGACGGGACGCGGGTGGGGGGAAAGCTGGGACGGGGACCGGGGCATTTCGCGGCAATCGGGGGACTGGGATTCTCGGGGGACGGGCGAAGAGCGGAAGGGCGGGGGACCCGGAGGGACGGGGGACCGGGGCGACGGGACGGGACTGGGAACGGGGGACAGGGTAAGGGGAATCGGATTCGGACGGGGATCTGGGGAAGACCGGTGATGGGGACGGGACCGGGGAGCCGGGGACAGGATACCCGGGACGGGGACCCGCCCGGGGATCCGGGACCGGGGACGGGGACGGGGACAGGGGAGACGGGGACCGGGGACGGGGAGCCGGGGAGCGGCGGGACGGAGACGGGGACGGGGAGGGACGGGACGAATGGGAGTGCGGTCAGTCAGCTGGGAACGGGGGGACCGGACATGCGCGACACGGCACACGGCTGATGGTGGGACGACAGCTGAAGTCGCAGAAGTGTGGGGACGGCATAAGACCGACTGAACATGACAGAGGATGGGCCGAGAAACACGGCTCAGAAAAGAGCGTTATTAACTTTGGGTTTGTGAGATGAATGCTTAACATTCGGAATATTTTGAGACAGTGAGTCGAAGGATAGTACAGAAAATAATGTCATACTTTTTTAATTGAAACATGGAACAAATACAAGTTTGTCCAGCAAATACTCGCATAAACTTTGGTGAAATAAAATCAGAGTGGAACTGTCACCGCACCATAAATTTCCCCCTGCCCAGCACCTGCATTGCAATATGCACCTATTTGCACCGCCTACAACAAAAGAACGTGAGAACGTGATCGATATCCCTCTGGACAATGCCACTCAAACACCACCGCTAACCAGAACGCAGCTCACAAATGGCGCCAGTTCAGCGTTCAAAGAAGATCAACTTCAAGGCTGTCACGAACGCAGCCAACCACAGCTGACAATGTTCGGACAGGAATGTGACGAGGCTGAACAATGCGCCGACAGCTAGCGAGTGTCACACTGCAGGGATTGCCAGGACGGTCACACGCGTCCCCACCGGCTCTCCATAGGTAGCGGTACAGGTATAGGTACACGCCGCCGACATGTCACATGTCTCCATCACACAGGGATGATGATGCAAAAAAAAAGTTTCCTCCACACGTGAGCTCCTCCCGACCGAAATACGCCAGCAGATCACCGACTTCTTCTCAAGGATAAACTGCACAGCCCGCGGGCTACATCGGAAAATCAAATACATTCTCCAAAGACGTTTTAAATGATGCAAACACACACCAATCACAAACTGGGCCAGCGGGCATCTGATAATTTCCATAGTGATTCCCGCACGAGCTAATGCAGCTCACAATAGAACACCAGCCTGCACAGGCGAGTAATCACCTGCAGGAACGGATGGTTCCCATTATCAGTCTGCAATGTACCGTGTACCTATTACCGTGCAGTGTACCGTATCCGTGCCCCAGGACGGGTCGGCCGCCACCACCCATCCCAGACAACCGACTCAATTGCAGCGCTGTATTATAGTCCTGGGAGCGCCCGGTAACACAGTAACCGAGCCAGGTGATTTGCTATCACCCTGCGATTGGAAACCGGAGAGGGGTGGTTGTGAGCAGGTGTCCGAGCGAACCAACAATTCTGTCAATGCGAGCAAGTCCGCGGACTGCAAGTTGACCTATTACTAGGCGCAGTCCTCTTCTTACGATGAAACGCCGGCAAATCTTCACGAGCTTCCCTACCTATCTTACAAAATACAAATTTATTTATTATCATCAAATTTGCGATATGACACCTACCAATGGAACTTCTGTGCAACGATACTACTTCATAATCAGAATTGACCGGACGACCACACACAACCCTCACTGCTCCCACCGGCGCGAACAATCACCCCAGCTGCTCCCTCACCCGGGCCGAAACACCCTCAGCTCTCCCACCCGCCGAAACACCCCCGACTCGCCTACCACCGGCCAACACAGGCCTGAGCGGCCTCCACCCGGCCGAACACCACCCCAGCTTCTCCCCACCCAAGGGGGCCAACACACCCTCAAATCTCCCCACCCGGCCCACAACCTGAGCGTCCCACCGGCCGACACACCCCCTGCCCGCCACCCGGCCGAACACACTGGATCGCTCCCCACCCGTACAACACACCCCCAGCTGCTCCCCCACCCGCCGAACACACCCCAGCCGCTCCCACCCGGCTCAAAAACACCCGAGCTGCTCTCCACCGCACACACCCCCACTCTCCCCACCGGCCGAACACACCCCATCTCCACCGCGCCAAACACAACCCTAGCGCCTCCACCCGGCCAATCACATCCCCCACTCTCCCCACCCCCCGAACAACCTCTCACTGCTCACCACCCGGCCGAAACACCCTCAGAGCCCCACTCCGGGCCGAACACACCCCACCCTCCCCCACCCGGCCGAAACACACCCATCTCCCCACGCCCCGAACACACCCACTCTCCCACCGCCCAAAACACACCCCCACTGCTCCCCAACCCGGGCGAACCACACCTGAAGCTGCTCCACCGGCCGAACACACCTCATCGCTCCCCACCGGCCAACACACCTCAACGCTCCCACCCGGTCCGAACACACCTCAAGCTGCTCCCACCCGGCCAACGCACCTGAGCTGCTCCCCACACCCGCCAACACAGCCCAGCTGCTCCCACCCGGCCGAACACACCCCCAGCGCTCCCCACCCGCCTAACACACTCTGAGCGGCCTCCACCCGGGCCGAAACAACACCCGCCACTGCCCACACACGCAGCCGGGTTTACCGCCCGGGTCCAGAACTAGATTCTAGTTTTTAGTTAGCGAAAAACGGTGGCGCGCAAAAAGTTGTTTGGGCATCAATTACACACCTTATGTAAAATTATTGACCTCGGGCGGGTCGGGCCTAACTATTGGCCTGAGCGAAAATCTAAAACACCTAAGGTTATTGCATTTTTCAAGAGCTTTCGATTGTTTTTTTCCTCGTTTGTTTTTAGGTATCATAGTTATCTTCTTTTTCTTCTCGAATAAAAGTCCTAAAACTAGACAATCTGACCTTTGATGACCTCCGGTCACCTCTGTCACCTCTGGACCTCTGGTCACCTGGTCACCTGGTGACTGGTGGCCTCGATATTGGCCGGAGCCAAGAAATGAACCAACTAGTTTCAGAATGATTTTTGACGAGCTTTAGAACAGTATTTCCGGTTTTTGTCTCCGTCCCATAGGACCCGAGTTCGAGGGGGTGTCTAAACGCCCCCGGCACGGCGAAGGTGGCGCCGAGCACCGGCACGGCGCGGATTAAACACAGCGCGGCGGGGCAGCACGGCTCTGTATACGCGCTGCGGACGGCGGGGCGGCGGACGGCGGGGTGGCGGGGTGACGGGGTGGCGGGGTGACGACACGGCCGTGTCACAGCCTCTGCTGCTGCCGACCGTGTCGACATGACGACTATAAACAGCAGCCGCCGGCCGACAGCCGGGCTGGCGGCTGACACAGGGAGCGGGCAGACCGGACCGACCGACCGACCGAACCGCTCCACCGACTGACCAGGGCTGCTGAGATCGCACCCGGTCCCAGCCGCTTGGGGGGGGGGGGATGCGTCAGATGTGAGCTGCTCGGAGCTCCGATTGAATACAATTTATTGTATTCATTTATTATAATTTATAGATTGATAATCAATATATACTATTTATATCTTACGTATTGTTTTGACAGCCGGATTATAAATCGGCTGCCTTAAACCAGCAGGCCTGTCTCTGAGTCATGACTCAGATACCAGCATCGTTCATAACAAAAAAGGTTGTGGATGTATGGCGATTCAACCATTCATTCGGTAACGAGCATGCTTCTGTACCAAACGGGAAATCGGTCCGATGATCCAAACGGGAAATCGGTCCGATGATCACAAGTTGGCAGCTCTGACGTAATCCTACGTGACGTCATTGGTCCAACCTTCAGCCAAATCTTCGTTGCGCCTGTCACTCGATAGATTATGGTCCAGCGCTAAGTGGGCCATAAACAAATCGTTTATCTGTACGTCCAATAAACAGTCATGTGTCACGTGTGGACAAACAAGTGTTGACTATTTATGAATTCATCACAACAAATCAGACTATTTCGGACCGATTTCCCGTTTGGTACAGAAATAACCTCCATCCATAAATGCGAAATTTCGATATTCAAATAGATAACAATATTTGTTTACATTCTGCAGAAGCAGAAGGTGCTTTTGTAAAATACATACGTCTAATTAACATATATCCAAAATTACAAGAAATTCGAAAGGCTCGTAATGACTCATAATATGCACAAATAAAATTATGCATTGCCTTTAGTAGAGACTGATGTGTAAGACATCAATGTTTTCAGTGCCAAACTTCACCGATGACTGAATGATCCACCGAGCGAATGCCAATCGGAAGAGTTGACATCTCAGTACAAGGATTGAGCAAAAACTCCCCTACCCACAACCTGGTCACATCATTAGCCGTCACCTCGTTGTCGTTCTGCCACACTAAGCCCGTGTCGCGCTTGTACGAGTTCCCGGGCGCGGTTGACCCCGGCTGACGCCAGGTGCACTGTGAAGCCCTGCGGCAGACCCACCCCCCCCCCCCGTCTTCCCAGAGCGTCGGCCGGGGCGGCCTGCCACCGGCGCCGCGCCGCCACCGGACAAAAGGGATCAGCGGGCCGGGGCCAATCAATACGACGGCCGGATATAATGACCGAGTGAGCGCGCGGCCGCAGTGGCCACCACCGTCACCACCGCCGCCGCCGCCGCCGCCGGCACTAACGAGGTAAACTGGGGAGGGGCGGGGGCGTCCGATGGGCGTCCGATGGTCGCCCGAGGCACTCATCGGCGGCGGCTGAGCGTTGCAACTGCACACGATGGGTGGATGATTGGGTGGTGTCCGACCCCACAGTGGTGGTAGTTTCCGCCCGCTCCGACAGGGCCGATTGCAGGGGGCCGGAGGGGGGATGACATTTTTCCGAGAGAGATGGCGGCGATAGTAGAACAATCGGACGGCACCTAATTGGGTCGACGGAATTATCTAACTTATCGGCGAGGTCACTATCAATGGGTGGTATCCTGTCGCACTGAATGTGCGACATCAAATGTTACACTTACACCGTTCTGCGAGTGAAAAGAAGCCACCCAAATGTCGCTTTCATTCAAGAAGGCAAATCGCCGACCAAAAAATGATAAAGGGCACACAGATGACAATGCAATACAAATTACCGAGTAATACCAAGTTGGCCAGTTTTCCCCTGTGCGCACCGCACGCTGGCGCGCAGCTGTCGGTACTGCCATTACGCCGGCCGCTACTGCTGCCATTGTGATTCAGCTCTATTGATTCGACATTAGTGTGTGCCGGCAGCGCGTAATGCGATGAAGACGTCAGTTATTAGATACATTATCAGTCACGAAGTGGGCGCACTTTGTCCGCCGCTGTTACTAATGGACTGTGTTGTCGATGTCAGCTGGCTCTTCAGCTTCAGCTGTTGCTCTGTCATATTCAGTCGGCTGTTCGCAATCATCGTCTATCGACATGCGGGAGCATGCATCATTTCCATAGTCACATCCGATTATAGACGGAAAAAAGACCAGGGAATGAAGAAACGACAGCTGATCAACGCGAATGTACAACTAAATATACAAAAAACGGCTGCCCTCTCCGTAGGCGTAGGAGCAGGGGAGACATGGCCCCCTCACTTTTCGGTTACAGTTTTAGCTAACATATTGTATTTTGCTTGATGCGAGAGAAAAACAATAGGGCAAAAGGTTTTCCAGGCGAGAAGAGCCCAGATCTGCCCATAAATTGTGCACAGTGGATTGGGTTTCTCTCAGGACGAGATCAAAGTTTCACTGGACCCTAACTTTTCATGGCGTTACTACGTCCCTGGCCATCCTCGAGACCTTCCGATTGTCTTACCGCTTTCGTAAACATGACACGAACGTTCAATACATGCTATGTCCAATGTTCCATGCTATAACGGAAGCTGAACACACCCGCAATACGGTGGAACGGAGAAGCAGAGTGAGTAGGTAGGTATATCCCACGCTACCTCGCGTTACGACAGGCGGCGATACAGTGGAACAGGAGAAGCAGAGTGAGTAGGTAGGTATATCCCACGCTACCTCGCGTTACGACAGGCGGCGATATCAGCACATCAAAGTCGGCGGCCGCCGCCGGCGGGTCGGCTGTTCCAGCGTGTTCGGCAGCTATAGCCGATCTCCGGGAAACATCGTCACCACTGCACCTGTTGCGCCTTCCTAAGCTGTCAAATCCGGTGGCCGGCGGCGCATTTTTCCTCCGAAAAATGCCGCCGAAACTTCCAGGAGCGCTCCCGTGTCCCAGTTCCCGCGCCGCCCGACGGTGGCCTGGCCGGGGCCTGCCCTGGGCCTGGCCGGGGCCTGCCCTGGGCCTGCCCTGGGCTTGGTTTTGGCCTGGCCGGGGCCTGCCCTGGGCCTGGCCGGGGCCTGCCCTGGGCTTGGTTTTGCCTGGCCGGGGCCTGTCCTGGTTGGTTTTGCCTGGCCGGGGCCTGGCCGGGGACTGGCCTGGGCCCTGGTTTTGGCCTTGGGCTGGGCCTGCCCTGGGCCTGGCCGGGGCCTGCCCTGGGCCTGGCCGGGGCCTGGCCGGGGCCTGCCCTGGGCCTGGCCGGGGCCTGCCCTGGGCCTGGTTTTGGCCTGGCCGGGGCCTGCCCTGGGCCTGCCCTGGGCCTGCCCTGGGCCTGCCCTGGGCCTGGTTTTGGCCTGGGGCCTGCCTGGGCTTGGTTTGGGCCTGGCCGGGGCTGGCCGGGGCTGGCCTGGGCCTGCCTGGCCTGCCCTGGGCTTTGGTTTTGGCCTGGCCGGGGCCTGCCCTGGGCTTGGTTTTGGCCTGGCCTGGGCCTGCCCTGGGCTTGGTTTTGGCCTGGCGGGGCCTGCCCTGGGTTGGTTTTTGGCCTGGCCCGGGGCCTGCCTGGGCTTGGTTTTGGCCTGGACCGGGCCTGCCCTGGGCCTGGTTTTGCCTTGCCGGGGCCTGCCCTGGGCTTGGTTTTGGCCTGGCCGGGGCCTGCCCTGGGCTTGGTTTGGCCTGGCCCGGGCACTGCCCTGGGCCTTGGTTTTGGCCTGGCCGGGGCCTGCCCTGGCCTGGTTTTTGGCCTGGCCGGGGCCGCCCTGGGCTTGGTTCTGGCCTGGCCGGGCATGCCCTGGGCTTGGTTTTGGCCTGGCCCGGGCCTGCCCTGGCTTGGTTTCTGGCCTGGCCCGGGGGCCTGCCCTGGCTTCGGTTCTGGCCTGGCCGGGCCTGCCCTGGGCTTGGTTTTGGCCTGGCCGGGGCCTGCCCTGGGCTTGGTTTTGCCTGGCCGGGCCTGCCCTGGGCTTGGTTTTGGCCTGGCGGGGCCTGCCCTGGGCTTGGTTTTGGCCTGGCCGGGGCCTGCCCTGGGCTTGGTTTTGGCCTGGCCGGGGCCTGCCCTGGGCTTGGTTTTGGCCTGGCCTGGGCCTGCCCGTGCCTTGGCAGTTCGACGGAGCGACGGACAGACGACAAAACGCTAAGCATTATAAACGCGAGCAAACCCACACTGCCATGAAGAGTCACGAGACCACTGTTGAAAAATACTAACAAGTCGCCATGAAAAGGAAGAAAACAGTTGTGCAAAGATGTAAAACAAACAACTGACATTTGTATCGAAATCCTCCTTTTTACCCACCGTTAACGGGCCCGTGTGTCCGCATACACCAGCTGTGGTCACCACCCTCTCCCTCAGCACGGGCATCCGTCGAGCCCCTTTCTCTCGGCACGTGCGGAGGCAGCACGTGCCGGCGCCACGTCCACACGCCGCTCCAGTCCGCTCCGCGCCGCACCGCCCCGCGTCTGACGGCGGCAAACAGCGGCCGGCACTTTTGCGGAAAATTGCAGCGGCGGCGGCGGCGGCGGCGGCGGCGTGATTAGGCGCCCCGCTGGCGGCCGGGCCACGCCGCCGAACGTGTTTGTTGGGCCGTCAGCTCGAAGCTGCGAGCCGCCACCGAGCGAGGCCGGAGCTGACAGCAGCCCTGGAGTGAAGAGAGCCGACGTCCAGCGGTAAATAGCCCCGGCTGAACGGTACCGGTATGAAGTACGCAGTGTGCGGTATCAGTGCTGGAAAACGTACGACAAACGTGGAGTTTTGACAGTGTTTTGTAACACCTTGGAGGCAAGGAAAGAACGTTGCGTAAGCTTTGGTGGTGGGCTTTACTTAGTAAGAAACGTTAGTTGCTAACTGTTCCAAACCCGGGTCGGAAAGGAAAGCCCCGAGGACACTTTCCGACTCATTTGTGACTTACACCAGCTAGGAAAGCTCCATTTTCTGATTGAAGCCTAACGGCACATGCTCGTAAATCCCCAATCCATTTCTGCTGTCCCCTCAGCAGAGACAATGGCTAGGAGCGGCAGTGGCGATCTTTAGAAGGCGTTATTCACGTCACGTGCGGATCCGCCACGAGTCACAGCACGTGACACAACTGCATAAAATAGCTAAATATCACCGCCAGACCAAATATCAAACGGGCATGACCTCATTGCTCAGCCCACCTCTATCAGGCGACGTGCAGCTGATTATGGGCGGAATCGCGCGCACCGAAGGGTGAGCGCATCAGGCTTATCTTTACGACTTCGAGTATTACGGGGAGCTGCACAAATTTCCTCGTCAGCTCACCGGTGTTTCAGCAAATCTGTGCAGGAGATCACCGAAATAAGGAACTACAACCAGATTTCGACAACACTCGTTAACAAGCGCACAGATGCACACAACAGCCACGAGAGCCCCGCAGCTCCGAGTTTGAACCACACCCTGCAGCGCCAGGTCCAGCGATGTTGGTCCCCTGTCACCCCGCTCCCGTGTTGGTCCCTCGGACTACACACCCAGCGTCAGGTCCAGCGATGTTGGTCCCCTGTCACCCCGCTTCCCCGTGTTGGTCCCTCGACTAACAACACCCAGCGCCAAGGTCCAAGCGATGTTGGTCCCTGTCACCCCGCCTCCCGTGTTGGTCCTCGGACTACACACCACAGCGCAGGTCCCAGCGATGTTGGCCCCCTGTCACCCCGCCCCGTGTTTGGTCCCTCGGACTACACACCCAGCGTCAGGTCCAGCGATGTTGGTCCCCTATCACCCCGCTCCCGTGTTGGTCGCTCGGACTATCACCGCGCGTTCACAGCTGACGAGGAATGCGACCGCCGCTGACAGACGATAAGGGCGTGTTTCTGTGCGCGGCGGGCGGCCGGTCGGCCTTACGCCACGTTCCGGCTGCGGTGATTTACGTGGCTGGCTGCGTTGGAATGGCCGCTGCGCTGCGGCCGCGCGCCGCTCCATGTCCCCCGTGCGCCGCTCCCTGTCCCCGCCGGTCTCCGCCGTGTCGCCACAACAAACGGACAGACCGCCCTGCCTCCCTCCTCCCCAGCTGCCCCGACTACCTGTCTCTGTGACCTAACTTTACCAGCCATCAAAAGACGAGAATTAACAACGTGCTGCAATCTTCCCTAAACTTATAATGTCTGCTGGTTTAACTTGTGAATGCCTAATGATTACTGGCCAAACAACGCACATTAGCAATCATAAACAGTGACTTCACCGTGTATTCGAGACCTTTCGATTAAACTACCGGCACGTATTCCATTGTGTTCCGTTTTACATTCTTATTCCGTTACTTACATGAATGATGGAACAGACATTGAGCCTAACAAATCAGGTGCAGCGATGCCGTACAGAGCAGTTTTTGTTAGCTTTTCCACGCGAGCTGTCAGAACGTGCCAGCGAGCCTTGGCGACCCATTAGCGTGACGTGCCTGGCTGGGACGGATCCAGCCCGAGATGTGAGCGATACCCAGTACCCCCTGAAGACGCCGTGGACACTGGACAGTGCAGACACTGGACATTCTGCGGTGCTGTATCCGATTACTGGACAATGGGCAGGGCGCGAGCAGCGACTTGCCTCCAACGGCGTTGACGCACCCAAGGATGCTATTTTGAAGGTGGTTCCGGTATTGTTCGAGCATGTGTGATGAGACACAATAAGTCATGTCATTATTCATGACATAAACTTATGTGAAAAAATTCCACCCCAAGGTGCTTTTAGAATGAATCACATCTGTAATTGCGGCATAATCATGTCATTTAAAGCATCATGAAGTTCGCCTAAACCATAATCCGTTCTAAAAATAGCCCAAATTACCGCTTGTTTGTGTGCACGTGAAGCATTACTGACTGCCCGTGAAGGAAGCGGGCCATTCGCGATCGTCAGTGATTCCTGCAGCGGAAGTCGTCATCACTTCGACGGCGCCATTCCGGCGGCAGCAGCAGACCGGACATTCAGCAGGACATTCAGCAGCAGCAGACCGGACATTCAGCAGGACATTCAAGCAGCAGCACAGCAGCAGACCGGACATTCAGCAGCAGCAGACCGGACATTCAGCAGGACATTCAGCAGCAGGCCGGACATTCAGCAGCAGCAGACCGGACATTCAGCAGCAGCAGACCGGACATTCAGCAGGACATTCAGCAGAGAGATGTCACGTGTTTTGACGCACTTGCTTCATTTCTGGCACTATGACTTATTTACATATTAGGACGGAGGGATAGACAGGAACGTAGGAACGTCACGAAAAGCAGGGAGAGGACAGTGAAACAAGATCTCGTCTCGATAAAAACTCAACCCTCTTATGAAAGATTTCTTTGCAGATTTGCAGACAGATTTCTTTGCTTCTCGTTTTCACGAACCTTTTGTCATCAAACACTTTTCACACCAAATACAAGAACAGATTTTAGCAACAAACAATGACCGAAAAGTGAGCACATGATGCACACTAGGTACTTTTTTCTTTGTATTTTCTCTTTGTATTTTTTCCAAACTTACAACTTTGAATGAGGGAATAACTTTGAAATTATATCTATTTAAATTGTAAATTTAAATAACATCATTGATATACCATAACGGAAGTCTAAGAAATTGTTGATGAAACATTAAAATGTGACTTGTTCCCATTAAAAGTCGGCGGCGGGGCGGGCTGTCAGCGGGCTGGCGACAGTCCGGCCGCTGCTGAACGATCGAGCTGTGTTGATTTCCGATAGGGTGTTCGGTTGACGGCGCTCGGTGCTAACTGCTAATGTCGGCAGCGGACGGCGCCGCACAGAAGGGGGTGACAGACGACAGCGCGTCACAGCGGCAAATGTGACACCGGCGCGGCGGTGGCGGGGGACGGAGACAAAGGCCACAGGAGCCCACCATGACTGGACCAATGGCATTTCATGACCCATGACATTCCTTCCATAGCCGGCACGGTAAGTGGTTTGAACTACGGCTTGTTCACGCGCTGGCATTCGCGTTCGTCGAATTAAAGGAAGAAAGGTTCCGGCTGCGTCCACGCTGTCCGAAAAGGCGGAACTTAACAGCATGCTCAATACGCAAATATCTTGTATTACAGTGCTTCGGACATGGACAAGACGGTCATACGCGGTGACTGCTGTGTCTGTGCAGCAGGCAGTCAACTTGGGGACAGTCTCGATACTTTAGTATATACCATCCAGCCGTGCACCACACGCCTGGTTGGAATCTGTTGGCCGTAGACAGCGGGAGCCAGTGACACAGTGGAGCTGCTCCTCAGGCGTACTCTAACGACAGCTCAGACAGGAGCTCCAGAGAATAACTACAGGCACACAGCGAACAATCTGCCGCGACTGCAGTTTGACTCGCCAACAGTGCTTTCATGCATACCCTTATGTAGCTACGAGCTGCTTTAACATATGTCCACTGAAGTGTTTTAAACACTGTTGAGCGATGGGGTGGAGATGCGTCGGGTCGTCAGCGCGAAAGTCGTTGATCTGGGGTGGGGGTGGGGGCATGGGCGTAGGAGCCGGGGGGGCAGGGGGGGGGGCACCTGCCCCCCCCAACATTCTCGAATCTTAACATTACGCCTATGACTTAAGTCTCAAAATCCAAAAAAAATAATTCGAGAAAAAAAAAAATCGATATTTTTTGAATTTTGAGACTCAAGTCATTTGTATCGGTTATATCTATTAATTTATGCCAAGTACTCAACAAGGGTTAAACTTAAATTACGCCTATGGACGGTGCATGAAAGAATAGACTTCAAAATGCCTTTTGCCCCCCAACTTCAAATGAGTTCCTACGCCCTGGGTGGGGGTGGGGGGGGGGTTTAGTGTGTCTGATTCTCAGTGCGAAAATAAATCGTTGACCGGGGGAAGGATTTTTTCCCCTAATTATCACTTTTTACAGCCAATGCAGGAACCCGCGCGGGGGCATACTTGTATTTAATTTCCCCATAATCCTGTGGGTGGTGCTTTCTCCCCTAATGCCCCCTGGAACCGCCAGTGGAGCCAATGAACAGACTATTTTTTCACTTTTATCTATCTTAATGTATGCTTATTTTGTGCCGCATTGTATTTATCTCCTGTATTTCAATCTGATCTGACTTTGATCGTAAATGGGATAACTGCCCGTGATTAATTTGATGAATACATAAAAAAAAAATAGACTAAACGAACAACGTCAACATGTACGCTATTGAGTATGACTGCACCACAGTGTCTTAACTGGCGAGTAAGTCAGGTGCGTGTATTAGTAATCCTGAACTCTTGGTATCCAGGTTTTACGATCATTAAGAACCTGGACGTGCTGACAGGCGTTTGCCTAACGAGGGCTCTTGTTTTCAATCGCAAAATGATCGCAAGCTGATTAGCAGGAATATGCCCGCACACACACGGCGCACATGGGTTATGTCCGTATATAACTGTATCGTGCCCTGCACGGCCTGGCACGACCGACGCTTCTCACGCTGCACAAATCATAACGCACACCTGCGAATTTACCCGTGACAACTTTCACCCGCAGCTCGCCACGCAAACGAACGCGTTTGCCAACGGACTGCTGCCGACATGAAAAGGCGCGCTCGGTAGCCCGCTGCTGCCTCGCTCGGTAGCCCGCTGCTGCCTCGCTCGGTAGCCCGCTGCTGCCTCGCTCGGAGCCCGCTATGCCTCGCTCCGGTAGCCGAACTGCTTCCCTCGTAGCCCCGCTGGTGCCTCGCTCGGTAGCCCGCTGCTGCCTAGCTCGGTAGCCGGCTGCTGTCTCGCTCGGTAGCCGGCTGCTGCCTCGCTCGGTAGCCCTGCTGCTGCCTCGCTCTGTAGCCCGCTGCTGCCTCGCTCGGTAGCCCGCTGCTGTCTCGCTCTGTAGCCGGCTGTTGCCTCGCTCGGTAGCCGGCTGCTGCCTCGCTCGGTAGCCGGCTGTTGCTCGTCAAGGGTCATGTCATGGTACAAGCGCGTGGTTTTTTAACTGTAATGTAGGATAAGTAAAGCCATGTTAATTAAGGTTAGGTTAGGTTAGGTTAGGTTAGTTAGGTTAGGTTTTAGGTTAGGTTAGGTTTAAGGTTAGGTTAGGTTAGGGTTAGGTTAGGTTTAGCGTTAGGTTAGGTTAGGTTAGGTTTTCGGTTAGTTTGGTTAGGTTAGGTTAGGGTTAGGTTAGGTTAGGTTGGGTTGGGTTTAGGTAGGTTAGGTTTAGGTTAGGTTAGGTTAGATTAGGTTAAACAAATGCCAGATGCTGTTGCTTTTCAATGAAATTTACTTATCTCAACATTACATTTCAAAACACGCGTACCAAGCTGCAGTTGTACCCGGGTGCCACAGCCCGGTGTACGTTACAGCTGGCGGGTAATACTGCGGACCGTGAGTGGGTCTGAGTGGTCCTGAGCCGGTCAGGGTGCAGCGCGGCCAAATGGCATGCTTTTGTGTCGCCATATATCAACCGGCCAGCTAATTAAGACCATTACGTGAGCACGCTAACGAGCCCCGGGCTGCCGCCGCCGCCGTTCGTGACTCAAATCGGGGGGCGTCCAAAGCGGGAACCGGAGGGGGTTGGTGCTGAGTCGACCGACAATGACATTTGTCACTGGGATCCGGGGTGCTTGCGGTTTTTTACTTGGTCTTCGATGCTAATTTTCCGCTCGTGTCATCTTTGCAGACAATATTTGGTGTGTGTCTCTTGAGTTTTGGGATCAGAATAGGTCACTGGGTGGATATCGGATTAAATTCTGCATGGCAATGCCCTTTCTAAGAACATTACCCACTGGCATGGCATTCACTCAACGGACTTTCGCATTAAAGGGAGTGTGCCTACTCTTTTGAAATGTCAAATATATTTTTATTACGGTAAAGAAGCTAACTGCTTTGTTTGTACGATAAAAATTCACGGTCTGGAGCTCCCTTTAAGTTGAATTTTTACTTATTTTCTGTTTTTGGCTTTTGTTTTGTTTCACAACTCAAAAACGATCGTCACTATAAACAGAGTAGCGGAAAATGTTACCTATAATGGCGCACTGGCCAGGAGCCTAACAATATATGCTAGCGTTTGTTATTTAAGAAGGCATATGCTTTCTAGTGGCGAAAGCTCTCTGGCGACTATTGGATATTAATTTCTGCCAGAATGTGATTGGCGACTTTGGAATAATCTCAGCAACTAAAGTGATTCTGGGGAACCTGAAGTACATGGCTAAATTCAGAAAAAATATGTTCTAACAGACTCCAGTGTCAACAACTCCACATGAGCCAATTGTGAGTGGCACACTCCTTTAACCGTTTTCCTGTCAATATTCTTAGGTCACCAAAAGTAGGACATTTATTTGCATTGAGCTTATAATCAACACAACCTTAACAGAACCAGGATATGATTCTGATGGAACTGTGACAAATATTTAGGTAGTTAGGTCATTTGCGAAGTGGCTGATTAGAAATGACGTTGAATGATCTGCTTGACCACCCTTCATCACAGGGTCCTCAACATTCCTTCGCTCACTGGAACAAGTGAATTACAAGAAATCTGCTATTAGTGAAGCAAGCAAATATAAAATTACATGTACTTACTGTTACTTGGCATTTCATGTCAAGGAAGATTAGACCTCGCAGCACAAAAGAATTAGTTTGAGGGCCTGGCTTGCTAATTTATCGTCAACACTCCATAGATTATAGAGTTTGCCACTTCTGTTCGTGCCAGGGTAGATTACCACTAGCAGCGACCAGCGACAGTCGACCTGGCATACCTCGGTAACACACGTTCGTCAGTTGCACGACACAAACATACAGCCATGCAGCCACGTTCGTCAGTTGCACGACACAAACATACAGCCATGCAGCCGTGCCGCTCTGTGTTATGAAACAGGCCCGGACCGCCACCGCCGCTGCACTGGTTCGTTTCATGTCGAACGTAACATTTTCCCAGGGAATTATGCACGCAATCGCGCCGGATTCGCGAACCACTTCCTCCCTTAATGATAGCCACTTGGAAAATCCGGCCGTCCCAGTACATTCTGAACCGACAGCCGCACCCGAACTGAACCACGCTCCGAACCGCACGTGCAGTTCAAATTGCAGGCCTGCACAGTGCAAACCCGACCGTAAGCAGCCACCATACAGCGCATTCCATGTGCGAACAGTATTTGGAAATGGTCACGTAGCCCATGCCGATGTTTTATCGTAAATCTTGCCGAGCACGATACACTGGTCGGGCCAGGTCTCACCTGGTTAATATCGGTCATTGCGCCAGGGAGACGAGGAACTACTTAAGGTTACATCCGGTTAAACCCCAGGAAATATTTAGATATTATATATGAAGCGACAGCCGAAGAAATCGAACGTTGACCGCAGGAAAAGCCCTCTGGGAACTAGAAGTTTCACTAGAAACGAGCTGATCGGCCCCGCCCACTGCTCTGTCCAGTACACAGTAACGTTGACAGGCCGCCACCGGAGCCAGCACCGTAACTCGGAGGACCAGTACCGTAACTCGGACTGTCAGCCGGCGGCGGCCCGTCAAAACAGGGCGGCCCCCGTCCGACGGTCGGATTAGGAGAGCTGGCATATCCCCTGAAATACGAGATGGTGTCGCGCCGGAGACGAGCCCGCCCGCCGGCAGCCGGAGGATTTATGGGTCAGTTTGGTCGCCGCCGCGCCGTGACCGTCGCCGCCGCGCCGTGACACTGCTGAGTCAGAACTCAGAGCTGAGCGGCAGACAGCTGAAAATGACGCCAGCGGCCACCGAACGCCGCCAATAGCGATCGGTGATTCGAATCAGCACCGCAAGACAGTTTTTACGTTTTTACTGTCTTAAAGGGACTCACATTGGTCATGTGGAGTTGTTGACACTAGTCTGTAGAACACATTTTTCTGAATTTAGCAATGTACTTCATTTCCCCAGAATCACTTTAGTTGTAAGATATTCCAAAGTCGCCAATCACATACGTGCGCTAGTAGATTAATTATCAATAGTAAGCCAGAGAGCTTTCGCACTAGAAGCATTGCTCTTAAAATTAATCAACGCTAGCATATATTGTTAGCGTCTGCCAGTGCCGACCATATACGGTAAACATCTTCGCTACTCTGCTATACCAGTGACGATCGTTTTGAGTTTTTGAAACAAAACAAATTGCAAACAGGAATATAAGTAAATTCAACTAAAGGGGCTCCAGACGTTAATTTTATCGTAACCAATAATCAAAGCAAATAGCTTCTTTACCGTAATAAAAAAATATATTTGACATTTCAAAAAGCAGTAGGCACACTCCCTGTAAACCCCGCCATTGGCTGGGGGGGCGGGGCGAAAAACGCCCCTCAGTAATTTAACAAAATTGCTAAAAAAAAATCGAACAGCGCTATCAACGCGAAAACTTCGGGGGACCTTGTCGCGGTACATCAATTTGACGTCTTCAGTGACAAAAATTGAAAAAAAAATAGTTGAACTTTTTGAGCGTTATATCAAAAACTTAATGAACAAGCACTAACAACGTACTCTTGACGCAAATACAGCTAGACTCCAACAGGACGTCGCCTCCAAGGCCATTTCTCAAGCAAATACAATCAAAATTACGTAAAAATAGCAAATGACAAGAGCGTACAAAAATAGCAATCTCGGATTTGCAAAAAAATAAAATTGACTCCAAAATAAAAATATCAAAAATTGCTGGAAAAAAATGCTCTCAAAATCAATATTTTTTCATATATTACAAACAAAGATGAACGATGATTGTTCAGAAGATCCGTATGTTCAATGGCCAACACACAAAATTTAAAGCAATATCTGTATTTTTGAATCACTGATTGCTTCCGAAAAAGTATGAAGTCCGCTCCATCGATTGTCATTATGTTAGTTTTGTTTTTGTCTTTTTTGCAACACGATTACATAACAATAAATGACTACCACTGCATTTCTGAGACAAAAACTCAGTTATGAAACTTGCATTTTGTAATTTTATATTTATCCACTTTCAAATTTTTGCCATTTTTGAACCTGGACATGTTACCTGTATAACGGGCTCATGCAGGTGTGCAAATGGCTTCTATCACTCGAATTGATATGCGTAATATTAACCCATAAAACATTAATTTCGTGTCGCGAGACCTCTGCCAATAAGGACCTGATTTGACCTGGACCGTTTACTTGACCTTTTGCTTACTATTTTCACTCTTTGCTTTTATAGGGAGATGCATCGTACTTCTTGAGAGCACCTTGTGCGATAATGGTCCACAATCTGAGATTTTTGGACGGAAAGTTATGGCCTAAAACTCAAATATCTTACATTTGACCTTTGACCTGACTGTGACCTGACATTTGACCTTATTTGGAAAATATCGTATGCGCTTTAGAGTGGAATCATTGCGAGCTTTCGATTGCCGACTTGCACGTCTCGCTGCGGTTATTGGTTCGGAAGATAACGAGTGGGGGGAATAACGCCCCCTCCCCAGCCAATAGCGTTTGGCTGAGACCCCAGACAATGCCGGGTTAAGACAATAAGACAGTGTAACATTTTTCTTCTTCTAACAGCATATTTAACATGCCACATCAGTCATTTATAAGCCAGCAATGGCGATAAATGAAAACAGGTATCATAACCTAACCAAAATAGCGCATAATACACAGTAGTAAATGTACACATAGCCCTTTGACTACACATAACACGAGTCGTGCTATGCGAGCGGACACAGACTGAACAGGAGAGGCGGCCCGTCACCAGCGCTACCACACGCTGCACTGGCGGCTTTCCTGATCACACTCGGTGTGGATGGTGCAGGCGCGACAATGACCCGAAGGTCGTTAGTGGTTCATCACTAATGACGCGGCGGCCTCAGCTGAGTACCGCTGATGGAGCAAAGACGCCCAAATAAGGACTCGGACAGCGGAGGGCCCTGCAGCCACTGAGTCAGCCGCGCTGTGCTGTGCTGTGCTCGGCTGTGGTGTAGTGTAGTGTAGTGTAGTGTAGTGTAGTGTAGTGCAGTGCAGTGCAGTGCAGTGCAGTGCAGTGCAGTGCAGTTGCGGTGACGGTGCGGTGCGGTGCGTGCGGCGCGGCGTGCGTGGCGTGCGTTGGGCGTGGCGTGGCGTGGCGTTGCGTGCGTGGCGTGCGTATGGCTAGGTCGTGGCGTTGGCGTGCGTGCGTGGCGCTGGCGTGGCCGTGGCGTGGCGTTGGCGTGGCGTTGCGTGGCGTGGCGTGCGCGTGGTGGCGTGGCGTTGGCGTGGCGTGGCGTGGCGTGCGTGGCGTGGCTGGCGTGGCGTGGCGCGTGGTGTGCTGTGCCTGTGCTTTGCTGTGCTGTGCTTGCTGTGCTGTGCTGTGCTGAGACGCTGCTGTCTGTGCTGTGCTGTGCTGCTGCTGTGCTGTGCTGTGCTGTCTGTGCTGTGCTGTGCTGTGCTATGCTGTGCTGTGCTGTGCTGTGCTGTGCTGTGCTGTGCTGGCTGTTGCTGTGCTTGTGCTGTGCTGTGCTGTGCTGTGCCTGTGCTGTGGTATGGGATCGGTACTGCTAGACTAAGGTGACCGACTGGCGACTGCCGCCGCTGCCGCAGTCGAGGAGAATGGCGCCACCAAATAGCAGCCGTCGTTGTCCGAGGCGCAGTGCCGGGACGCGGCACAGAGAGCCGGCGACACAGGGTGGGTCTCTTCTGGGAGAGGGGCCGATGAGTCACAGGGTTTCCTCGGAGGGAGAAGGGTCACCGATTCACTAGGGAGGATTCACTGACGGTCTGCCGTGGGGGGTGGCCGGCGACTTCGTCTCCCAGTTATCGCCGTTATCGCGCTGAGGCCCGCTGGCGTCACGACCACCACTCCGAGGCAGGTCTATTACTGAAACAGCATGTTCGCGAACAAAATAAGAGCCTGATGGAAAGACCCGAGTCACGACATGGTGGTGATATGATCCAAGAAGCACGTTACTGTATGATAAAATGCATCCAGAGTGTATGTTAACTAATTCGATGAAAAATTAAGTTGTAACAAGACACGAACATAACCACAGCAGGAAATTCGAAACTTTAAAAGAAAAATGGGATTAGTGGCATCACATCCGTGTGAAAAACATCGCCATCAGGCGTGACGCGTAGTTGATTTTCGCTCACATCACCAGCCGATATCTGTGTAACTATGCCACTTCAGCTAATCGAAATACCGCATGGCTATATCAGAAGTCGATAGCGTAATCCGCGCCGCCGGGGAACCATGACATCATCAGTAGAACCTCCCACAGGAGCGTCGTGTTTCCTCTGATAAGGCAGACAAAAAACGCCACCAAACCACGGCTGAATCACACTAATGAGTGCATATTAGGAGTGCCTACTGCTCCCGAGTCGTGCAAGGGTATGTCCGGGGATACCAGCAATTTGCGTGCAGCACAAATAAAAAGGTGCAGTAAGACTGCGGTCCACTAACTAAGCAGCCCTTGCGACTGAACTTTTCACTTTGAAGAGTTCACGCTGCCTTTCTACTGGGCTGATAGTATCATCATTAAAACAAATCTTAAGGCGGGTACACACGCAATACGTGATGTCAAATCAACAGGTGATTGTTCAGCGGCTACCAGGAACTCTGGTCCGTCGCAGGAACGATAATCCGTGAAGAAGTGCTGCTTTCCAAAGTCCAGTTCATGAGGTGCTAATACGCCATCGCTGTCTGTACTGAAACTACTCTGAACTACAGACCACTTGGGGGCCCTATTTTTGGCGATAACTTAAGAAAGTCTCAGAGCTGACATGAGCTAATTTTTCACTTAACGTTTCAGGTTATGCGGTAATTTTCATTATTAAGGTTGGTTCGTGTCAAATGAAAAATAGGTCACTTTCCATTCACTCGTAATATTAAAGGAAAATAATGACGTTCCGATTTTTAGCAACAATTTCTTAGGCTTACAGTGTTATGGCATGCGTATAATTGATGTCATCTAAATTAAAGAATTAAATAAAATTATTATCTAACTCAAACTAGGAAGTTTGGAAAAATTAAACAGTAAGTACATATACCTCTTCCGTAGTTCATGATAATAGGAAGTTTGGAAAATTAACAGTAAGTAGGTGCACTACCTCTCCCGTAGCTTCATGATCGGTGTTCTACTTTTCCCAAATGCCTACAATATGGAGAGCCGGCATATCATGCGGTTTGGTATCAATCTGTTCAACGTTGAATACCACTCGTTAAATTACTTCTTAACAAATCGCATCAGTAAATACGTCGCCGTCCGGAGCCATGTTGTCTGTAACTGTACAACGTAACCCTCTGAATACATTACGGTTTTCTGAAACGTTTATTGATCGATTCCTATGGACTAACGATTCAGATAAATGTGTCATGCTCGCTTGTAAACTATAGTGTGTTAAATACATGTTCATATAAAAATCATATGCAAAACATCCACTTTATTTTCAAAAACAAATCGAGAACACTATAATATACAAACTTAACTACCGATTTCAATGCATTTTTTCAAATGCTAATCGGTTGTTCATAGAAGTTGTTAGATATTCGCAAAAGATAGAGTGCATGAAACTTATGATATGCCTTCATAATAAATGAGAATGCCGAATGCGTAGGCTGGCTAGTTTTAGCTCGGACAGTGAATTCGTTACCAAGTACCTACGTGTTACTACCGACCGTTATAAGCGTGGAACGCCAATCAACTTTACTTTAAATACGTTTCGGTAGCAATGCTTATATGCAAAATGTGATCAATTTACAAAATATATATTGTCTTGTCTGTCAATTTCAAGAAAAACTTTATTTTGTGGAAAAATGTCAGTATTTCCTTTAAGATAATGCGAGCTCAGATAGAGACTAACGCCTGGTCGCTCTGTAATCCCGCCCTCGACTCCTCCTAACACTCACAACTGACCGGTCACTGGTCACTGGTCAGGCCGCGCCGGTTCAAAGTTAGTCGGAGCAAAGCTAAGCTCTGACCTCAGAGCATAGCTCAACTCTTTTACGATAACCTCTACCCATGGATCGAATTCCCTGCACACGAGTTTTAACATCGGGAGTGAATGACAAGTACCAAATTTTCGTTTGACAAATCGACCTTTATAATACAAATGGGCGCAGGGGCTTAAATATCAATTGCGAGAACTTCGTTTATGCCTGTTGGTATCTTCCAAAATAATCGCCGAAAGTTAGGGTCCCAAGCGGTCTGCGATTACAAAACCAGGACCGGTCCCATATCGCTTTGCTCACCAGAAAATAGCACACAACTCTTCCACAGTCAAAGTGGTACCAAAGTGGTATCGATTGCCAGTCGGTGTGAAACAAAAAAGGATCCTTTTTATTGACGTGACCATGGCAGATTTATTCTATACGAGGCATGTTTCACGCCACTCCATTGTACCCGCATCAAAGCGAATTTCAGGTCAGGATAATGATTAGTTAGGCCCCGTGAACCAGTCCCATTAGTTGAATCACTCCATGCGCTGCGTGTCGTTAAATTTTCATTAGAGCAAATTATGGCCGTCACAGAAGAGCAGGCCAGTTCATAGTCATGGCCTCATGAGCCTGCTGTTCTCCGGGAAGCGGCTGTTCTGACCACTGAGAAATCATGTGTTGTCCTTACATTAAGTCTGCTTCACTCTGGTCTTATTCTGATAACTGTGCACCAACCTTTGGATAAAATATATCATAATTCCAGAACAAGCTGCAATCGCCATGTTCAGTTGATCGAAACAAAACCACAGCCGCCTCCGCAGCCGATCAGAAGCCGACGTTACCTGTACCCGGGTGGAGAGGGGACAGGGAAAAGCGGACAGGGCCTGTCAGTCGCAGGAGCATTACCGCCAAGCCTGAGCCATTAGCGGGATTTCCACACGGACCCCGCCTGATCGCACAGGGGGGGGGGGGGGACACCGCAGCGCCGCGTCGATAATCACAGAGGCGTCCCACCGCGCGCCGTTCTCAATCGAGCCGCCAAATGGAGGGTCGCTGCCACTAATTTCAATGCGCCGGCCGTAATTACAAAGCGCCAGTGGCAGCCAACAATGGCAGGTCCGGTCGCTGTACAAATTAGAACAAAGGAAGTACGTCAGCGGGCGAGCCAGCTCACGTCGGGCGCAGCCGCGCTGTGGTATGGATTGCACTGTGTGGTCGCCGCGATCACTGCAAATGCAGTGTTATGTTGCAGAACACTGCATACAGCGCTGCCACGTATGCACGCAGTAATTTTAAATTGCAATATTTACACTAACAAAGAGCGGTGCCGTTGATTCTGTAGTCTACATGTTTGTACATTATATCGTGACTTAGTTATTATCCGATTAACAAACAGGAATGCACGTGCATATGCAATATGCATAGGCATTAGACATGTCATAAAATTATTCGCACTACCCGTACAAATGCACATTCCGGAGTGTGCCCGCCCACGGCCGAGGGGCACGCCGGTAGCCCAGCAAGAGAAGTGGCGTAACAAACACTCGCATGAGCATAATCGCATGTTACGACCCGTGCACGAACCGTGGACCGGGCCGCGGACTGTTTTATATTCGCTATAAATTCTTATGACCATCACGAGGGCATTTGTCAGTGGCGCGCGCGTCCATTAAGGCAACATGGGTGCTGCCTAACCAGCTTCCACAGCTGGCATCGACGGTATTTCGGTGCTGATCAGAACATTGAAGAGCAGATACTCCTATACAAATAATGAGTCAGTAAATACGCTGTATTGCTTCGTTACATTTGTTAAGTTTAACATTTAAGGCAACGACGCTAATGCATTATTGTGATGGCTCAAATAGCAAAATCACATTCCACTTAACCCGTTTTCGCAGCTTCATCTCTCACTCTACCTTTCTAAGAACACAGGAAAAGGTGAAAAAAGTTGGATATTGAGACTTGCTGAATGGTTTGAGTATCGGTTCTTGCATTGGATCGATTATTGCATTGGAAGCAGCAGTAACAGCCATGGAATTTTCCTAATTGGCAGGTGTAGCAGGCAATGGTGCGTTATTAAACTTCTCTTAAAACTCCCTACCTCCACTGGGCTGTATTTCCGGGACCTGACCGAGCGCCCTACACACCAGGCGCGCTCCGGAAGCGTTCATGTGCGCGGTGTTGTTCCCGGTCGATAGCGCGCGGCATCAAGTGCAGTCGCTTAATGGCGGCACCGGGCGTTCCCACATCACAGCGACGAGCCGTAATGACACGTAATGTGTCCCGGACTGCGCAACGGACGCGCCGCCGCCGCCGGCAACGACGACGACGACGGTAACAACGACGACGGCGACGGCGGTAATGTTTCCGACGGAGCCGACTGGCAAGCTGGCGCGACGGACTGACGGGTGAAAAAGGCGACATTTCTCACCATATGACCAGGCGATACTGGTCCGTGGTCATAACCATGTCCGTCAACGCCGTAGAATCGGATTAATTAATGCCACTGAAAATAGCTGTGAAGTGAAGCAGCTAAGGAAATAAAACAGAAGCAGCAATCAAAACGTATCAGATCATTGTTGAGTAAACGTAAGACTTGCACAAAATAATGCAAAGCATTTCAGCAGGTTCCAGTGTCATTAATAACCAGGGAGGCAGTACTTTCCATATTTATTTATGCTGGTAATCACCGATGAACATATATGCCTGCGGCACTTTCCACCACAGTTCATGAAACCAAGGACCATGCTAAAATCGATGGCTAAGCTCACTCGAGCTTTCGCCTTGGAACAATTACGGTAGCTTCCCAGTAAAACCGACGGCGCTGCCTTTCCGACCGAGTGACCGGCCCGACCGACTAACGACGCACCCACTCAGTTAAACGGAGCGTAATTGAGCCCGGGCACCACTGTCACCGACAGTCCGCCTCCAAACACGATGACGGCAAGTGATAACAAAAGTCGCTGACAGAACACCGTAAGCGTGTGCCGGTACCAGTTGTGCTTTTCATGACCGCGGGCTTTGTTCCGAGCTGTCGGCCAGCTCAGCCGACGTATTGAGCCAGGCTGCACTCGGAGCTAATTAGCAGCCATTCTGGAGCGGCGCCGCAGTTTTGTCCCACACGCCGCAGTTTTATCCGACACTGACAAACACCTCTGTAACGAAGGCAGCAGTTTAGCCTTGACTGGAGACCAGCATAAAACGGTGACGTTAGGTAAGGTCACCGATGATACCCCGCGCACTGCAGGGGGATTGATTTCCGCCCCCCCTCAGGTTTTTTCAGGAGTAGCGGAAAAAACGGCCCGGCGCGCAGCGGCCGCCAAATTTTGTAACCCTCTTGGGCATCATTAACCCCACAAACTTTGTAAAAAGTTTTGACTTGAGGTCATCTCAGGTCCAGGTCACAAGTAATGCAAGTGACCTCTACCTTCAAAAGTTTGCGTTCGTGTGCCAAAAAGCCACACGTCCTTTTTTCGAAAGTTTTTGAAAAACTTGCAGGATTTTCATAAGAATAATCAGTACCTTACAATTCGTATATCTCGGATTTTTTCGTATCGGTGACCAAAGGTCAGGTCAATTTCTGACCGTCGCCCATTATAAGAAGTGATGGGAAAATAACCAAATGTTTCCCTTTCCATAAAAAATATGCATTGGATCAGGGCTAATTCCTTTCAAATAATGCATTTTTAGCTAATTCTAAATGATTTCAAGGTGCAATTGTTGGTCAAGTGATCTCTAACAAGGTCATGTCTGAGGTTCATCTGGGTCATCAGCAATGATTTGCTAATAACTCTTGATAGAAAAAGAGATAGAGACGATAAGTGGAAACCAAATGTGTTCGTCTAAGTCTGGGCCGCGTTGCCCCAATATGCAACATGACCTAGCCTGGGTCACCAAATGACCTTGACGGCCCTTAGGTCAAATTTTGAAAAGTTTGACCTTAACCAGGTCAACGTATATATTTTCAAAGCGCAATCAATTAGACAACAACGATAGCGTCCAAAATGTTTACCCATCTTTCTTAGGTGACATGCTATTCAACGAAAACTGTTTTGACCTAAAACAGTATGTTTGACCCTTTCATGACCTCTGGGAGCCTAAACTATTGATCTGAGATCAATTTTGCGGACAATACATGCGATGCAAAATTTCCAATGGCTATCGATTGTCTCTCTTAATTGTTTGCTCCTAAGCTTCAATAGTTTCCGAGATAATTGGGGGGTTTCTGGAAAAGAGTCCTAAAAAGAGTCTCTAAAGACCCGGAAAATCTGACCTTTAGGTGACGCACGGTGACCTCAATTGTGACCTGATCCAAGAAAACACTGAAATAATTTCGATAGAGCTTGCCTAGAGCTACCTAATGTCGTTTTCCGCTTGTCGCTACGTTGCGTAATTTTGGAGATCTCACGGGGGGGCGGAAATCAACCCCCCTGCAGTTCGTGTTCGGCGCGAACCCCCTGCAGTGCGCGGGATACGCCAGGGTTCCTAATGAAGCCGAGTGTTCCCGGGGGATAAACCCCACCACAGTCAGATCGAGCTGTCCTCTGAAGCGTCACGTTATTGAGCAGACACGTTATTGCATCAGACATACCATTTAAACGCCAACCAGACGCCACTGAACACCATAAGTCTCGCCAGCCGCCGGTAAACGTCTCCAAAACTTATCCGGCACTGCCCCCCGTTCTCGGATGGAAACTTCACCCGTTTCATGTCGTCAGAAATCGACAGAAATGACCAGATGTCACCCGGAGACACGGATATTATCGGGACTCTACTGACGCCATGAGGCAACATGAGCCACCCCAGTGATAACCAACCACTTCCTAAAGATATTCATCACTATCAGACGCCAACAGACGTCACCAGCCACCTCAAGACATCACCAGCCTGAGCCACCTCAATACATCACCAGCTAGATGTCAGCAGACACCACCCGCCACCTCTAGACACGGCCTCAGACACAGCCCAGCCGCGGCCGTACCTGGCTCGGACGGGTGCCGAGGCACCTCCCTCTCGGCGCCGTCCGTTTGCCAAAATGCAATTACCGGGCCAATGACGTCAGATTAGGCCACAATGCGACGATCGCGGCGCGCGGGTTAATTGCCCGGCCGGTGCGCCATTAACGGCAGACGGTTTATGAGCCTCAGACACAGCAGAGTCATTAATAAGCGAGACGCGCCTGTAATTAAAAGTCGATTATTATCGACGTAATAGCCGGCGGCGTCGAGCGCCGGGTCAATCTGCAGCTAATACAGGGCCAACACGGCCGCCACGCTGGGCTCCACCTGTCTGAAGGCGACACTGCAGGGCGCCAGGGGCCGGGTCAATCTGCAGCTAATACAGGGCCAACACGGGCCGCGCACGCCGGGCTCCACCTGTCTGAAGGCGACAACTGGCAGGGCGCCAGGGGCCGGGTTCAATCTGCCAGCTAATACAGGGCCAACAACGGCCGCCCAACGCCGGGCTCCACCTGTCTGGCAGGCGACACGCAAGGCGGCCAGGGGCGGGTCCAATCTGCAAGCTAATACAGGGCCAAACGCCGCCACCTTGGCTCCACCTGTCTGAAGGCGCACACTGCAGGGCGCCAGGGGCCTTGGGTCAATCTGCAGCTAATACAGGGCCAAACACGGCCCGCCACGGCCCGGGCTCCACCTTTGTCTGGCAGGCCGACACTGCAAGGTGTCAGGAGCGGGACTATGGCCACAGACGACACACTGCAGGCGTCAAAGGGCCAGGGACCGACCGCGCCGCTGGTCGTCAGCAGGGCCAGCGTTTGAATGTCGCCCTATGTAGCCGCGCCGCCGCCGCCGCCAGGTATGAAGCCGACACCGCTCGCCCTCGGACACGCCAGCCCTGCATGAGTGGCAGCGGCAGCCCGCCTGGTATAAAAGCCGACGCCGCCCGCCTCTGGACACAGCCTGCCATGAGTGAAAGCGGCAGACGCCTGGTAATAAAGCCGACCCCGCCCGCCCTCGGACACCAGCCCTGCCATGGAGTGCAGCGCAGCCGGCCTGATATAAGCCGACCCCGCCCGCCTCGGACAACCAGCCTGCCATGAGTGCAGCGAGCAGCCGCCTGGTATAAAGCCGACCCCGCCCGCCTCCTCGGAAACCAGCCCTGCCATGAGTGCAGCGGCAGCCGCCCTGGTATAAAGCCGACCCCGCCCGCCTCGGACAGCCCAAGCCTGCCATGAGTGCAGCGGCCAGCGCCTGGTATACAAGCCGACCACGCCCGCCTCGGACACCAGCCTGCCATGAGTGCAGCGGCAGCCGCCCTGGTTATAAAGCCGAACCCCGCCCCGCCTCGGACACCAGCCTGCCATGAGTGCAGCGGCAGCCGCCTGGTATAAAGCCGACCCCGCCGCCTCGGACACCACCTGCCAGTGAGTGCAGCGGCAGCCGCCTGGTAATAAGCCGACCCGCCGTCCTCGGACACCAGCCTGCCATGGAGTGCAGCGGCAAGCCGCCTGGTCTCACATAAAAGCCGGACCCCGCCCAGCCTCGGACACCAGCCTGCCATGAGTGCAGGGCAGCGTGGATTGGCCCGCGCTAGGCGCGCCACTGCATGAAGTGCAGCCCGGCAGCCGCCTGGTAATAACGCGCCCCGGCTCTCGGACACCGCCTGCCATGCAGTGCTAGAGCGGCAGCCGCCCTGGTATAAAGCCCGACCCCGCCCGCCTCGGACAACCAGCCTGCCATGAGTGCAGGCGCAGCCCGCCCTGGTATAAGCCCGACCCCGCCCCGCCTCGGACACCAGCCTGCCATGAGTGCAGCGGCAGCCGCCTGGTTATTACTAAGCCGACCCGCCCGCCTCGGACACCACCTGCCATGAGTGCAGCGGCAGCCGCCTGGTTATATCAAGCCGACCCCGCCCGCCTCAGACACCAGCCTGCCATGCAGTGCAGCGGCAGCCGCCTGGTATTGAAGCCGACCCCGCCCGCCTCGGACAGCAGCCTGCAATGAAGTGCAGCGGCAAGCCGCCTGGTACCTAAAAGCCGACCCCCGCCCGCCTCGGACACAGCCCTGCCCATGAAGTGCAGCGGCAGCCTGCCTCGCGTATAAAGCCGACCCGCCCGCCGGAACAGCCAAGCTGCCCATGAGTGCAGAGCGGCAGCAGCCTTGGTATAAGCCGACCCCGCCCGCCTCGAACACCAGCCTGCCATGAAGTGCAGCCGGCAGCCCGCCTGGTATAAAGCCCGACCCCGGCGCCATCGGACACCAGCCCTGCCATTGAGTGCACGGCAGCCGCCTGGTATACAAGCCGACCCCCGCCCGCCTCGGGACACCGACCAGCCTGCCATGAGTGCAGCGGCAGCCGCCTGGTATAAAGCCGACCCCGCCCGCCTCGGACACCAGCCTGCCATGAGTGCAGCGGCAGCCGCTCGTGCTGAACACAGCACTCAATGCAGGCATAACGAGCGCCCGGTGACCGCAGGCCAAACGCCAAAACGGCCTGCTAAAAGGCGCTGGTGTTTGGGTACATGTTATGCAAATTACGTACATATTTTAAAGGAAATTACCTTGAAGGTATGTAGCTCGGACCTGTTTCACATGACTCGTGTCAGTATTTCATGCATAACATACCTTTCACACCACCGTTTTTTAACTAAAACCCGCTCCTGTCGTGTTTCGGCCTCTGTCTGGACGCGGAGTCGCTCACAGGCTAAGCCGGGCCCTGGCCCACGGTAACATGCCCTGGATTCCTGACCGATACGTCAGCTGCAGGGGCCGGCCGGTGCAGACACGTCCCCTGGGTGTTCGGTCGGTCCCAGCTGGTCCCGGACGGTCCCAGGCCGGTCCCCGTAGCTGTGCGCCGCAGTCGCAGCGGCTCAGCAGCAAGTTAGGAATGCGCTGATCGGGAAGTTACTGGGAACGATAATTCGGCGGCAGGCCCCCGAAGAGCGGTGCCCCGAGGCGGTACCGCCGTCATAAAGACGCACCGCACGGCCCGGGATATAGATATGCAGGCAGTGGAAAAACGTGCAGCAAAAAGCAGCATCTTAATCATGTACGATTAGGTCTCCGGTCATTTCTGTTTGAGCCTCTGAAAATCACAGGCACCGACCACTTTTATATTTTTGTCATGATTTGAACGATTTATTTTTGTCACCTTCCATGACCCAGCTATGGAATCAGTTTACGATCTTCTCCTTTATTCATTGCCAGAGTTGTCGCTCCGAGTCTCTCGACACGGAGAGAGGGCGACAGAGACAGGCGAGTCTCGCGAGACAGGCGACAACACAGTGCACCGCGGGCTGTCGGGTGACGCCGAGCCGCTGCTCGGGTGCAGCAGCGTGTCGCAGCTGTATGGGTCGACTTCACACTGCACTGTGCTCCGCGAAGAAGAAACGTAGTCTCGCCTGATCGGCCGACACTTGGTGGCGTGACCCGGCCTATGACGTCACTCCCTGTCAGATCTCTGACGTCACTCACTATCTGACTTCTGACGTCACTCCCTGTCTGCTCTCTGACGTCACCCCCTGTCTGACCTCTGACGTCACCCCCTGTCTGAATTCTGACATCACTCGCTGTCTGCTCTCTGACGTCACTCCCTGTCTGACTTCTGACGTCACTCTCTGTCTGACTTTTGACGTCACTCGCTGTCTGACTTCTGACGTCACTCCCTGTCTGACTTCTGACGTCACTCTCTGTCTGACTTCTGACGTCACTCACTATCTGACTTCTGACGTCACTCGCTGTCTGACTTCTGACGTCACTCGCTGTCTGACGCCCCGCACCTCCCGCGGTCTGACAGCTGACGCAATCCATCGCCCGGCGTAGTGACTGGTCAGACGCTGATCAGCGACAAAATACTGCTGATGGTGGATACAGACGCTCCGTTCTTCTGCTCAGCGTGTACCGACACAAGCCAGAGCGGGCCAGGCGGTATAACGCCGACCACAAGAGGGCACTCTTGTGATCATAAGCCCGGATACTATTGATGGTAGGTCTATAGTCAAAGAAAGCACTACAGCCACCTCTGAGCGTACCCCCACAGCGGCCTCGTGCCGCCAAATACAGCGGCTAACGGCTAACCTTGGCTATAATTACGGATCATCACCTGAGGAAGCTCGACGGGCGCCCCTCGTCTGATCAACAGCAGGTTTGCGAATATCAGAGATCCCAGCCAGCGCCTGATCATAAAAACGGGACGGTCCCGGCCGTCACACACCCGTCACCGTTCAATGCAAGATCGCCCGGCCGCCACAACCGTACCGTCACAAATAGATCCCACCACCGGCGCCGACACCTGTCGAATACCACATCCTTCGTCACGTCATCACAGAGATCCACCCCGGCGCCCGACCCGCCCACCAGTCAATCAGTCAATCCCGCCGGCGCCACAACCCGTCACACTCAAATAACAGATCCGACACGGCCGCACACCCCACCCGTCAATAGGCAGATCCCAACCTCGGCCGCCACACCCGCCCTTCGTCAATAAATGTCAGATCCCCGCCCGGCCGCCACCACCCCCGTCACGCGTCAATAGGAGATCCACCCGGCCGCCACCCCGTCCCCGTCAAATAGGCAAGATCCCACCCGGCGCCACACCGTCACCCGTCATAAACTATCCACCCGCCGCACACCCGCCACCGTCAATAGGGCAGATCCACCGGCGCAACCTCACCCGTTCAATAGGCAGACCCGCCCGGCGCACACCGTCACACCGTCATAACAGAACCCGGCCGGCCGCACCCGTCACCCGTCATCAGCAGATCCACCCGGCGCCAACGCACCTCGTCCATAAACAGATCCGCCGGCCGCCACAACACACGTCACCCGTCAATAGCAGATCCATCCCGGCCGCACACCGTCAACCGTCAATAGGCAGATCGCGCGCGCCACCACCCGTCACCGTCCAATAGGCAGACCCGCCAGACGCACCCAGTCCCTCAATAAGCAGATCGGCCGGCGACACCCGAAACACACAACTCAATACAGATAGCACGCACAACACCCGTCAATAGGCAGACCCGCGGCCAACTCGTTCACACGCACGTTCCAATCAGCAGATTCACACCAGCAGCCCGCCCAACCGTCACCCGTAATGGCAGAATTTAGGGAGTCCAAGATATAGAGATAAGCCGCCACCCCGTAAAACCATACGTCAATTACCAGAAGACAGAGAGATAGATAGAGACCACACACCATCAATAAGCGATCCACCCGCCACACCCTCAACAGATATAGATAGACCGGCCAGACCACGTCACCACGATCATCAGCACGACAATCCAAGAGAGAAACCCGTACCCGTCAAATCAGCAGATCACCCCGGCAGACCACCCGTCACCCGTCAATACAGAATCCCAACCGGGCCCGACCACCCGATATAGAGAATCCGGCCGCCAAAGAACCCGTCAATAGGAACAGATAGAGACAAAGAAGACACACCGTCAAACAATCAATAGGCAGAATCCACCCGCGCCAACCGTCACCTCGTCAATAAGCAGCAATCCAACCGGCGCCACAAACGCCGTCAATACGCGACCGATGGCAGACACCAGATACATAGATCAGACGGCGACCACAACAGATACGATATAGAGATACCACAAGACCGTCAACCATAGAGACAGATCCCACGACGGAGAAACACCCCGTCAACCCGTCAAGAAAGATCAGAGACGCCAGAATACTCGCAGAATTCGCCGGCGCAACAGATAACACGTCAATAAGCAGATCCCACCCGGCCGCCACACCCGTCACCCGTCAATAGGCAGATCCCGCCCGGCCGGCCGGCCGCCCGGCCAGCGAAGCGTGGTTTCTGCCGGAGCAGGGCGGATGCACCAGCGGTGACGGTGACGGGGCAGGCCGGCCGGCTGTGCCGAGTTCGAAGGAAGCGGCTATCGGCGGAGCGTGTATGTGTATACTGTGAACCGCGCTGTTCACAGCGGGCAGGCAGCCATGGTGCTTTGTGCAGCGGTGCCACACGCAGCCCAACCATCAGAAGATCTGTGAGAGTGGTGCTGTTTTATAATATGCATAGAGTATAGATGATATAGATGTATGTACTGTTGTTCCTCGACTACTGAATATCGTGGACAACATTAAGCCACATCAATACTGTTATAAGTTGAGTGTTGCGAGTGGTTGTTGGATTCGGAATGTGCCGCATTCTGCGCTGACGAAATGTTGATCGTCGCCAGCCAAGTTTTGTTGAAGCTACGCCGAGCGGGATCTGTAAATCACACCAGCTATACTCGTGTCCCTTCTACCGGAGAATGTCAACACATGGACTGTCATAAAACACCATTTGGACGTCAGCCACTTAACGTTCAGTTAATTTCAATATTGCTCGTATAACTCGTCAGTCTCAACTAACATAACTAGCCAGCCTCATGCTGGGGACACAGCACACCATTATGCCCTCTGGGCCTGGCTAAAACCGCAGCCAGGTTTATCAAGAGTCTTTAATTAAAATAACAAAATTGGGTTGATTATGAGAACCGGCATGGGAATGAACTCAATAACTACCACAGACGAGGACCGGACAAAGTATGATAAGCTAAATGCTCTCATGTCTGTTATTTGGGAACTCATTATGTCAGCGGCGCGACGTGCTTCCCACTTCACCCAAATTAATGCACTCATTACAGTTCAAACGTGTAATCACCTACAATTAAAACGACACATTTTTACAGTAAATGAAGCTTCATTTCGACTACCTTTACATAGCCGCAACACTACACCTGTTGTTCGGGTGAGAGTGATGACCATTCTTTTCATAAGTGCATGTGCAGAAAAGGTGCAATGTACCGTCACAATAAAGTCTGCTCCGTCAGCGGGAGGGGGGCGGCGTCACGACACGCGGCACAGGCGGCGGAACACCTGTTACCGCAGCTGCCGCGAGCGACGCGGAGCGGGGCACGACCACGCCGACCCTTCAGCAGCGGCCGTCTACCGCCATCACCAGAAACATAGCAGGATGGCAGGGCACGCGGAACAGGCTGTACGTTAACGGACACGGAACGCAGCGTACCGGTGACGAATTTATAAGCAGAGAGAGAGAGAGAGAGAGAGAGAAAGGACGTAACTGTTAAGCACTGGCACCTAAATAACGGGCAGTGCTGGTTTGAGCAGCATCCAAACAAGACAGCGCTGACAAGTTTCTATTAAAAACTTGCTTTCCACAGCCAAACGACTAATAAGATATTAATTTGACTCACGGGCAGCCATCTTAAGCGGTTCCCATTGCAGCTGAATGCAAAAGAACAGCGTTCCGCAGAGTCCGGAGTTTCGTGGCAAGAGCGGCAGAGAATTACAGACGGACACTATGTGTCCGTCAGTAGCGCGGCAGTTTGTTGATCCGGTAGTCCAGTATGTCGGCAGGACACATTTGATAGTCCCATTCATCACCTTCATGTGTTTTTCAACGATGATAAATACACAGACACGTCCGGCACATTAATAAAACTACCGGGCGCCCGAGAGACCAGACTGGCTGCCTCGCTCCGGCCGGGTGTTGGTGTGGAAATTCACTACCGGAGGCCTTGGACTTTCAGTGATCAATTAGCAGAAGGAGGGTG
>VOPJ01002730.1:0-68894 GCA_014673585.1 Semibalanus balanoides | reverse complement strand
AGATTCAGAACATTTTCAGTGCAATAATCCATCGTGAAAACTGATAGTGTGTATTGCATCATGCTTTCTATTGTGGTTATAGGCAGGTGAAGCAGAACAATGGAATCTGATTATCACGATGCATTGAAGCACGAAGAAAGACGAGCATTGAGTAAACACTCCTAGAATCAAAGATTTACTCTCAGGTGCTTTGAGAGATAGCGTAATACGATTTACACAGAATATATTGGAAATATAACCGACATACCATTCACTCAATATCTGAAGGAAGAGTAATTTTGGTACCGAGTATAATCACCAAAACTGACCAAACTAGCCAGCATGATGTGCTCAAGATTTGCAAACACGCAGATACCAGAAGTTTTCATCAAGCCATGCACATCACGAATCCCGTGTGTGGCCGCGTGTTGCGCAATGCACATTGTGTAACCACAAATTACGGGCAGTAACTTTAATCTGGGCGGCACGTCAGAGTCCATCACTCACCTCTGACATAAAGCGCGCTGGTTGTCCTCCTCCCAGTCATCAGCGCTAAAATGGCCGCCCTTGACGCAACGCAACCTGACCCAGCCCAGTTTTATATGTTCAATATATCAAACGGGAACAAAACAGCCCATGGTTGAGACATTCATCGTGATTATATCGTAATATTTATTGATTTTATGCATGCAGTTTCCTCTGCTCCAGAGGTAAAGCTAAGCTCCAGAGGTAAGTGACATGCACTCAGTCGTCAGTTTATACCAACTATATTTTCGGATGATTAACAAAAATGTGTGTTGTGTGTGTGTGTGTGGTGTTTGGGGGGGAGAAGAGCAGTACGATATATGTCATTTCAAATAACGTTAAAAGTAGAAAACGCAAAAAGCAAAAAATGCTCTCATATTTTCCACTTATCACAGAACTAGAAACCATTGTTTATGTTTCCTTTCAAATAAGCATGTCTTATTTATGTGTGAGTCATTTCAATATAAAGAAGTGAAAGCAAATATTTTAATATTTTTTAAATATGTAATCAATATTGTAAATGAGCGAGCGGACATCGCTCATTAATTGGGAAAATAACTACATAGTCGAACAAGACCGGAAGCTATAGATCGGGGCCAATTTCTGACCCAGGCTTGACCAGTTTTTGTTTGTGTGCTGACGAGGTATGTCATATCATCTGATCGGTCCATAAAACCGTTGTCTTTAATTAGACTTCAGGCATTTTGTCTCGCATCTGTAGATCTTAATAGAAGGGGGTCACTGTCTGGACTCGGATAGACCCCGAGGCGTCTACGCCCTGCCGTAAAAGAGAATATCAACTTCTTACCACAGTTATCAATGTCACATGCAGCAACTCGGTTGTGTTTCTTGCTTAGTTGAGCATGGGAACGATGCTTTTTAGGTGTCGTAGCTATCAGCAATCAGCATGTATTGTCACTGAGTGTTTTGCTGTGTTAGCTAGATCTTATCTCCAGATATTATCAGATTCGTTAATGACCGACAAACGTCATCGTTTCGTTCAGGAAAAAAGGACAGACAAACAACGCATGCAAGGCTCCACCCACAGAATGGATCAGTTTTCAACAACAAAGCGACCCGCCCGTCAAGATGCCATCGGAAAAACACTGAACAAAATACTAGCCAAGCTGACAGGTGATGATGTATGTATGCTGACAGGTGAGCAGCTGACTGGTGTGCCCTGTGACGCTGACTGCCGTGCTGTGTGCCCGGCGACCTATCTTAGAAGACAAAACCCCTGGGTCTGGTCACGCTCACCCACGCCACATTGACCCATCCTCTGCAACGCTTACACAACAGCCTCCTCAACGTGCCGCGTGGAAAATCAGAGAAAGACCGCTGTAAATCTAATTGAAAGATCACAGCCCTGTGGAGTGAAAGCGCCTCCATGGAACGCGCGCGTGGCCGAACAAATAGGAGGAGGTGCCGCTGTTGTTGAAAGAGGGCCAATGGGTCAGCTATAATGGACAAAGGTGCCTGCTCTGAAGTCTGTGCAGGCGCAACCGTGAACGGTGCCGTTCAGTTTAATGCATGGCGCCATCAATTTTCTATCGTGAATGATTTATGCCAAAGGAGAAATTGAGCGCCTGCAAATGGTTATTTATTGAAATGATCCTTCGCTTTTAACTGACGAAAACATTTATATATTTTGACATTGTACGTTTGAGTTCATATATTTTAAGTTGAGGAGCTCAGACATGCTTAAATATACAGAAGTACAGCGCATAAATATGCACACAAGCAGGCGGATATTTGGACACTGCATCCTGTGGTGACTCGTCGTGACCGGCCTCACAATAATTGGCAGCCAACAGTCGGCATCCTGTGAACTGACTGGAGATGAACGGACATCAGCCTCCGGAGTCGACCAAACGAGATACGCTGTAGTAGAGCGTTCAAGGTCACAAGACAGATGTCAGACAATAGCCACTAGTGCCAACAGCCCACAGCAGACTCAGAATGATTGGTTCTGACGTTTTCAATAAAACAACACCGGAGGCAGAGCCACCTCTGACGGGATCCTTCACTCGTGTCGGTTTTACGCAGCGATCAACAGTCATTTTTAGAGCCTTGGCATAAACGCCAGGCTAATAATTGGTCTTTGCCAGCCCACACGTCAATTGGCATACATTGTGCTAACGCCTACGATGCCTACGACCCACGGGTCACGGCCACTGTCCGAGAGTCCATGTAAGCCATGAAATACGTAAAGTCAGCCATGAAATACGTAAACTGCATGCGCCAGAGATGGTGATATGCAGGTAGGATAATAGTTATTAGATACTATCATATGGATCCTAGTACGCCAGGGCTATCTTCGATTTCAGTGAAATCTGTCAGCTTTGGGCTGTCTAACACTTAATCGCCATTGTTGTATCACTCATCAACCTTGAGGTCTCACGTTGAGAGAATTCATTAAAGCAACCTTCGAGACGCCGGAAGGTGGCAGTCAATCGTTAGTCAAAGCGGGTACCTATACGAATTTCTGACTAGCCCCATATGCTTCTGGCTTTGCATCGATTTGAATGTGCATTGGTCACTGCATTGGTCACTGAATTTATTTTAGTGTGCATTGGTCACTGCAGGTACGAAGCCAGCATTTTTTTCAGGGGAGGGGGCACGTCAGTGGAGTAATTATATTTCGCTCCTCAGCCATACATTGTATTCACTGGGGAAAGGGTCGGTTCATTAGAGAATCCTATTTTATTTTGTGCAAATTTGTTTTGCCCAGGAAAGCCATGGCCCCCATGGCCCCTACTTGGCTAAGTTCCTGGGTCACTGATTTTGTCAGAGGATAACCATCAGCTGACGAATATTCATGGTGGGTGCCAACTAGTGGTGTCAATCGGTTATCATATTTGTGTTAACCGAAAAAATGTGAGACCAATTTGGTAATCGGCCAGTCAAGTGATTTAGTATTTTTTGACACTTTTTGGTCACGCCCCTAAATTCTAAGCGTCACTTTTCGTCACATTTACGGATTCTAATTTTTCTATCTAGGCAAATTGATATCTTTTAATTTCGCTCGAAAACTTAATCAATTAAATAATACTTTGATGAACACCATCATTATAATATCAGGATAGAAGATATTGCTCACCAGGAGTGAGTAAAAGTAAGCTCCTTTAAAAGTAGTATTGTAATGCATTAAACAATAAGAGCATATTCATTACACCTCTACCACGGTGAAGCGGTGCTTTAAAAACCTTAAACTAGGTCGCGCCAGAACTGGCGCTTCTGTGGGCGCGGCCCCCCAACGAAAATAATTATTGTTATGTATTGCAAGCCGGCGTGCCCGCTACGATTTTAAGTGCTTTAGCACCTTTTGCAACCAAATTGCTTGACCGGTGAAAATCAATGCATTATGATGTGTATCATGGAATTAAAAATTCACAAACAAAAACAAACACCTTACAATGTCCAAAATGGGTCAAATTTGGGACATCTTTTGGCTTCAACCGAAATCGGTAGGTATTTGGTCAACCAAAATGTCTTCTGTTCGGTATTGGATTGGAATTGGTCAATATTTTTTTGGAAAATGACATCACTAGTACCATCAACTGCACTTGTATTATGAATGTAGGTACTTGGAAACTCAGAATTCAGAAATCAGGGCAGTAAATAAACCCACTTCTTGTTATGTTTGCAAGGAACCAAAGAACCAGGGGTGTAGCTACCTTCTCCAGAAAAGTTACAGATAAAGTATCGCAGCAAAATCGCTTTAAGTGCCATCAAAATCTACCAAATGCAGATTTATCCCCGGATTTTAATACTTTCTCGTTAAAGTCGGGGAGAGGGGTGAAGCTCCAGTTGAGGTGGACAGAAGTCTCCCATTTGAATAGGAACCTGCACCCCTACAAAGAACAACTGTTTATATAATTTTCAGAGTCGATAACAAAAACACTACATTTTTCAGGCGTACAGGACCGTTATTGGCCCATGACGCCTCAGCAAAACCCAGCATATGATCTGTAGCATCCTGCACAAAAACCCACCACGTGCACCGGTTTTTCGAGCGCCACCTCCTTGCGAAGTCTGACAGCGACAATCAGTTGACAGATCACGGACGAAGAAGCTGTGCCATCAGCAGGAAGTGTTGCGCTGACCTGCTGAACTCTGTGCTGAAGAAGTGAGACTTGGCAGCGGAGGGTATGACCTGCCGTAACACCAGCCAACCACGAGACAATGCCAGTGATCATGAGAGCATGAGTCAGCATTGCGGGGGATGCACACTCCATGTGTGTGAGCGAATTACTCAAACGGCTTAACAGATGGTGTCCAAAGTACATGCTGATCTTAGCAAGTAATAGCACTTGGAAAGTAAACGAAGAAAATGCTATTACGTGCATGAAGCTGTGACAATTCAGTCACATGTCCTGAAGTGAGGACAAGTTTAATTAAACGCAACTGCTGCTGTTCTACACGTTCTGCTGGAGTGGAGGTGCCGGTGTAGTGTCTCCTCTTCAGCTTCGGTGCTTTAGCGTTCTCCTCTCAGCTGCTAGTATGTAGCGTTCCTCTCAGCTTCTGGTGTTGTTGTAGCGGTCTGCCTCTAGCTGCTGGTGTAGCGTCTCCTCTCAGCTTCTGTTTTGTTTAGCGTCTCCTCTTCAGCTGCTATGTTTAAGCCCGGTTTTTTTTTTTCTTTTTCTCCCCTCTCAGCTGCTGTTTAGTGTAGCGTACTCCCCTCAGCTGGCTGCAGTGTAGCGTCTCCCCCTCAGCTGCTGGTTAGCGTTCTCCCCTCTCAGTGCTGGTTTTTGTAGCGTCTCCTCTTTCAGCTGCTGGTTTTGTAGCGTCTCCCCCTCAGCTGCTGGTTTTTTTGCGTCTCCCTCAGCTGCTGGTTGTTTGAGCTTCTCCCCCTCAGCTGCTGTTATGATAGGGCGTCTCCCCTCAGCTGCTGGTTGTAGCTCTCCCCCTCAGCCTGCTGGTGTAGTTGTCTCCTCCTCACTGCTGTGTAGCGCTCCTCCCCTCAGCTGCCCTTATGTTTGTTAGCTGTTCTCCTCTCAGCTGCTGGATGTTTAGGCGTCCTCCCTCTCAGCTGCTGGTTTGTAGCTCCTCTCCTTCAGCTGCTGTGTAGCGTCTCCCCTCAGCTGCTGGTTATGCGTCTCCCCCTCAGCTGCTGGTTCTTGTTAGCGGTCTCCCCCTCAGCTGCTGTTTATAGGCGTCTCCTCTCAGCTGCTGGATGTAGTCCTCCTCACTTGCTGGTGTAGCTGTCTCCCCCTCAGCTGCTGGTGTGTGCGTCTCCTCTCAGCTGCTGGTTGGTGTAGCGTCTCCTCTCACTGCTGGTGTAGCGTCTCCTCTCAGCTGCTGGTGTAGCGTCTCCCCCTCAGCTGCTGGTGTAGCGTCTTCTGCTGGTGTAGCGTCTGCTCTCAGCACATAAATTTCAATGCAATGTCCTTCCTGCAAGTGGATACTCTGGAAACAAGGACCGGGTGAGAAATGACGTGATGGCCCGGCCCATATTCGTCCTTCCATTACAGCTGACAGACAATTTAGTGTCGGTAGAACATACCCTCAAAGGCGGCGGCAGAACATACCCTCAGAGGCGTCGGCAGAACATACCCTCAGAGGCGGCGGCAGGGGGGAGGTCGCCACCGAGCACCCTCCAGAGGGAGGGGGGGGGTGTTCGTCGAGTCGACCTCATCAGTTATATCAGAGGTCATGGCTCTGTGTTGGAAGATATTCTGATTTGGGTGATAGACTAATAGTTGGTACTTCAAATATCCACGAATCGCGAACTGCTTTCGTTTATTGTAATGCTTCATATTATGCAACTGTCGAAACAATGTTAAAACCAACTTTTACTTTTTGCAGGTTCTCTCATGCGTTGCAGAATTTTATTGAAACTTATTTAATTTAAGAAGTTATTTCAGACTTAACTATTATCTGAAAGTTTACTAAATAGTGAATGCATCGATTCCTTTGTGTGTGTTTTTTTAGTAGAAATCACAACAATTATTCGAGCCTAAAAAATGATGACATGTGTTATACCAATTTGTCGGATGCATACACATCCTTTTCACGCATTTCCTGCGCTCTTTAAGTGTTATTTTGTACCCACAAACGTGCATAATTTCTCAGCTTTACCAGTCCATGCATACCAAACACGTTCCCTCCACACCCATTGTCTGTTAACCTGATTACGAACACGGACACCTGTAAGGCACGTTCCACCCTTCGGGCCGAGAGCCCCGAAGAAGGCACCGCCAACGCCACTGCCGAGCCCTTCGCTTTAATTACAATTGAGTGATAGCCTGTAATTATCAGACAGCTGCTGAAATTGGAGGGCGTGGTTTAGCGGGCTGACGGTGGGTAGTCTCTGCTTCTCGGAACAAACCCCTGACCCGCCGAACCGAAACCACTTGCCTCATACGCGAGAGGCAAAAACCGCACCGTCTTCATGTAAAACACCACCGCACACTGGCCTTGAACCGTGGAAGACAATGGGAGGCTCGAAATCGTTAATTGCGCCGTTGGGTCTTTGAGAGACGGCTTCAGCTTTTTAGCTTTCACCGTAGTCACTGGCACTAGAAGAACGGACAGACCACATCGGTACTTGTGGCCAGATATTTCGGCTTGAGCGGGTCGCTACCGGCTATGAAATTCGGTCATTTCATCGGACTCGGCGACTTTCTTGTCAGTATCTCACGGGATTCTCCCAGACAGAGTCTCTTCTCGTCAGTGTTCAATGATCTGAGCAGTACATTATCTCACCGACGACGGCAGACAACGTGAAACCTTCAGACTATTTGTGTGAGTGCAGCGACCGAAACCCTTCCCGATGTGACAGTTCTGCGTGCGCACTATCACAGGAGGGCGTCCCACCGACCCTAGACAGAGACAACAACAATTAGTCACCGCAGCTGGGCTGCACCTGAAGGCTGAAAAACAGGCACGCGCTTTTCGTTTTTATCTTGCGTGCTCAGCCGGTCGCAGCAGCCGCCCACCGAAACTCAACACGACAGTACCACTCCAGAAGCCGCGTTCCTTTCTTGTCCGGCCCCGGCCAACACCCACCAGCGTCGGCCTGCGTCGGCCGCCAAACAGACGGACTATCTGGCGTCTGATCGCCGCCGCACCCATCTGATCGCCACCGACACGGCGTATTGTGGCCCGTTTTTCGTCTGCACTGTCAGCCCCCGCCTCCTCAGCTCTCAGCTCTGTCAGCAGCTTTATGAGGGCGCCGGTGGTGAGAGCTTGAACACACGCTATCATGAACAGGGCGGGGCCGCACACAACCACTGCGTGCAGCCGACGAGAATGGGCGACGAAAACGTGCTACAGGTTCCCAGACGCTTTAAATTATGTCGTAGAAAGCAGCACAAATTACATATTTATCAAAAGTGTCCAAGGAACTAAGACGACTTTTATCGTGCTTTTCAATGGGTTTGATTTCGTCTTTATCAGAAGAAGTCAGTCAGCCAGTCACTGTGTAACACGGTGTCGTCTATTATCCACCTCTGGCATGCACCGCTGCCACAGCTGACCAACCAAAGCCTCGACCCGCCCGACCGACCCCGACCCTGGCGGCGGCCGTCTGGAGGGAGTCTGGACCCTGGCGGCGGCCGTCTGGTGGAGGGAGTCTGAACCCTGGCGGCGGCCGTCTGGAGGGAGTCTGGACCTGGGCGCCGTCTGGAGGGAGGTCTGTGACTGGCGGCGGCCGTCCTGGGAGGGAGTCTGGACCGGCGGCGGGCGGTCGGAAGGGAGTTGGACCCTGCGGCGGCTGGTTGGAGGGAGATTCAAAAGCGCATGACGAGAATAACACAATCTTGTCAAATTCATTACCTTATCCTTATTACGTTAACAGTTATTTTGTGAAAACATTTTTGGTAAAAAATAACCTTTTTGACCTTCGATGACCTCTGGAGCCTACAATATTGACATGATCAAATTTTAGAACTGTTGGCGATTGCAAATTGACATAGCTTTCATTTTTTCCTACCCATGATAGTTCACGAGATTTGATGGGGTATCTGTAGTGAAGTCCAAAATATGAAAAATCTGACCTTTGAAGACCTCTGGTGACATTGATCTAAGAAAAGTTGCCTGAACTAGTTTCACAAATGTTTTTGGACGAGCTTTTGAATTGTGTTTTCGCTTTATGTCTAGATCCCACAGGAGCCGAGTTCGAGGGGGCATCGAAGCAGCACCCCTCCCCCCTGCCACAGGGAAGGTGGCGCCGAGCACCGGGTGCGGGTTAAATAACATCTCTACATAATTCAAAGCGTTTGTATTTCTTTGTCTTTACTTTAAATTCGCATTGCATTAGCCGAGGAAATTAAAGTTATTGAGGGGGCAGAGCACGTAAGGGGCAGTGAAGCTTTGATTTCGTTTGGAAGGAACTCCAAACCCCCACGCATGCAATGTTTGTCAACTTGAACTCCTCTCTTCTTGGTGTACCTGTCTCTCTGTCAAATTGTCTTCATTTAACAGCATAACAACTTCGCAAAAAATTGTCACCGAAAGATGGAAAATTATAGTCAAACCCTCTCCCCTGTTACCTTCGCCTATGTCATTAGCGCCAAACAGTGAACATAAACACAGATCAACACTGATGAGATAAAATTTGTCGTAACTCTCAGGCTACTAAATATAGCACTTGGAGGCTATTCAGCATTTCAGATAACAGCTGAGAATCGGGATAGCAGTATGAAGATGCTGATGTAACTTTGTGCAGGTATCTCTCATGCATATGCAAACTTTCCTAACGTCTAGTGCACTTAAGTTGCAGTGACCCGTAATAGCATCGGCAAACAATGCATTTCATCCTTACACGTAACCAACCCATGAAACACGTTTCTTCTCTCACGTGTGACCAATTCGTTTCGAATCTCTTCATCGCGTGCCATGTATTGAGCAGATCGGGTGTTATTGACTTCCAGACTGCGCTCAGTGTTCCACCGTCAGTGCCCATCCTCGGTCATCAGTAGTTCATCCTCGGTCAACAGTAGCCCATCCTCGGTCAACAGTATTTCATCCTCAGTCAACAGTAGTTATCCTCGTCAAGTAGGTTCATCTCGCGAACGAGTAGTTCATCTAGCCAATCAGTAGTTCATCTCGGCCAACAGTAGTTTTCATCCTCGTCCAACAGTAAGTTCCATCCTCAGTTAACCAGTAGTTCATCCTCTATTAACGAGGAGTTACCTCGATCTAACAGTAGTTCAATCTCGCAACAGTGTCAATCCCGGTCAAGCATAGTTTATCCTCAGTTACACGCTAGTTCATGCCTCGGCGAACAGTAGTTCATCCTCCGGTCAACAGTAGTTTCATCCTCGGCATCATAGTTCATCTCAGTCAACAGTAGTTCATCCTCGTCAATCAGAGTTCAATCTCGGTCATACGAAGTAGTTCAAATCCTCGGTCATCAGGTAGCTCATCCTACGTGCACAGTAAGTTTGTCCTCAGTCGAACAAGTATTCACCTCGTCTCAGTGTGTTCATTAGGCGACAGTAGTTCAATCCTGGCCACAGTAGTTCATCTCGGCCCAACAGTAGTTCATAACTCGTTCAACAGTAGTTTTCTTCCTCTTACCAGTGGACACTTGACCAGGAAGCGGTGGAGTGAGGACGTGTCAGCTCGAGACGAATACGGCGCAGTATCAGGAAGTACACCAGTTGGGGTTAGGGAGTTAAATAATTAGTTTAACAATCAAAGTTATAGTTAAATCATCAGAAACACAAACCTTTTCTACACTTAGGATAGAAGTTGGGGAGTCCAAGGCAGTTATAGCTGACTTAGAAGAGATCCAGGAGATTGTCAGTATTGCTGTTAAGAAGGAAACAGAATCACTTAGAAGTGAGATCGAGAAACTGAAAACAGAAAATGGTGAGCTAAAAAAACAGANTGGTGTAGCGTCTTCTGCTGGTGTAGCGTCTGCTCTCAGCACATAAATTTCAATGCAATGTCCTTCCTGCAAGTGGATACTCTGGAAACAAGGACCGGGTGAGAAATGACGTGATGGCCCGGCCCATATTCGTCCTTCCATTACAGCTGACAGACAATTTAGTGTCGGTAGAACATACCCTCAAAGGCGGCGGCAGAACATACCCTCAGAGGCGTCGGCAGAACATACCCTCAGAGGCGGCGGCAGGGGGGAGGTCGCCACCGAGCACCCTCCAGAGGGAGGGGGGGGTGTTCGTCGAGTCGACCTCATCAGTTATATCAGAGGTCATGGCTCTGTGTTGGAAGATATTCTGATTTGGGTGATAGACTAATAGTTGGTACTTCAAATATCCACGAATCGCGAACTGCTTTCGTTTATTGTAATGCTTCATATTATGCAACTGTCGAAACAATGTTAAAACCAACTTTTACTTTTTGCAGGTTCTCTCATGCGTTGCAGAATTTTATTGAAACTTATTTAATTTAAGAAGTTATTTCAGACTTAACTATTATCTGAAAGTTTACTAAATAGTGAATGCATCGATTCCTTTGTGTGTGTTTTTTTAGTAGAAATCACAACAATTATTCGAGCCTAAAAAATGATGACATGTGTTATACCAATTTGTCGGATGCATACACATCCTTTTCACGCATTTCCTGCGCTCTTTAAGTGTTATTTTGTACCCACAAACGTGCATAATTTCTCAGCTTTACCAGTCCATGCATACCAAACACGTTCCCTCCACACCCATTGTCTGTTAACCTGATTACGAACACGGACACCTGTAAGGCACGTTCCACCCTTCGGGCCGAGAGCCCCGAAGAAGGCACCGCCAACGCCACTGCCGAGCCCTTCGCTTTAATTACAATTGAGTGATAGCCTGTAATTATCAGACAGCTGCTGAAATTGGAGGGCGTGGTTTAGCGGGCTGACGGTGGGTAGTCTCTGCTTCTCGGAACAAACCCCTGACCCGCCGAACCGAAACCACTTGCCTCATACGCGAGAGGCAAAAACCGCACCGTCTTCATGTAAAACACCACCGCACACTGGCCTTGAACCGTGGAAGACAATGGGAGGCTCGAAATCGTTAATTGCGCCGTTGGGTCTTTGAGAGACGGCTTCAGCTTTTTAGCTTTCACCGTAGTCACTGGCACTAGAAGAACGGACAGACCACATCGGTACTTGTGGCCAGATATTTCGGCTTGAGCGGGTCGCTACCGGCTATGAAATTCGGTCATTTCATCGGACTCGGCGACTTTCTTGTCAGTATCTCACGGGATTCTCCCAGACAGAGTCTCTTCTCGTCAGTGTTCAATGATCTGAGCAGTACATTATCTCACCGACGACGGCAGACAACGTGAAACCTTCAGACTATTTGTGTGAGTGCAGCGACCGAAACCCTTCCCGATGTGACAGTTCTGCGTGCGCACTATCACAGGAGGGCGTCCCACCGACCCTAGACAGAGACAACAACAATTAGTCACCGCAGCTGGGCTGCACCTGAAGGCTGAAAAACAGGCACGCGCTTTTCGTTTTTATCTTGCGTGCTCAGCCGGTCGCAGCAGCCGCCCACCGAAACTCAACACGACAGTACCACTCCAGAAGCCGCGTTCCTTTCTTGTCCGGCCCCGGCCAACACCCACCAGCGTCGGCCTGCGTCGGCCGCCAAACAGACGGACTATCTGGCGTCTGATCGCCGCCGCACCCATCTGATCGCCACCGACACGGCGTATTGTGGCCCGTTTTTCGTCTGCACTGTCAGCCCCCGCCTCCTCAGCTCTCAGCTCTGTCAGCAGCTTTATGAGGGCGCCGGTGGTGAGAGCTTGAACACACGCTATCATGAACAGGGCGGGGCCGCACACAACCACTGCGTGCAGCCGACGAGAATGGGCGACGAAAACGTGCTACAGGTTCCCAGACGCTTTAAATTATGTCGTAGAAAGCAGCACAAATTACATATTTATCAAAAGTGTCCAAGGAACTAAGACGACTTTTATCGTGCTTTTCAATGGGTTTGATTTCGTCTTTATCAGAAGAAGTCAGTCAGCCAGTCACTGTGTAACACGGTGTCGTCTATTATCCACCTCTGGCATGCACCGCTGCCACAGCTGACCAACCAAAGCCTCGACCCGCCCGACCGACCCCGACCCTGGCGGCGGCCGTCTGGAGGGAGTCTGGACCCTGGCGGCGGCCGTCTGGTGGAGGGAGTCTGAACCCTGGCGGCGGCCGTCTGGAGGGAGTCTGGACCCTAGGCGGCGGCGGTCTGGAGGGAGTCTGAACCCTGGCGGCGGCGGTCTGGAGGGAGTCTGGACCCTGGCGGGCGGGTGGTCTGGAGGGAGTCTGGACCCTAGCGGCCGGCGGTCTGGAGGGAAGTCCTGAACCCTGGTGGCGGCGGTCTGGGAGGGAGTCTGGAACCCTGGGCGGGCGGCGGCCGTCTGGTAGGGATCCTGGACCCTGGCGGCGGCCGTTGGAGAGGACGTCCCTTGGACCCTGGCGGCGGCCGTCTGGAGGGAGTGCTGGACCCTGGCGGCGGCGGTTCTGGAGGGAGTCTGGACCCTGGCGGCGGCGGTCTGGAGGGGGTCTGGACCGCTGGCGCGGTGGTCTGGAGGGAGTCTGGACATAGCGGCGGCGGTATGGAGGGAGTCTGAACCCTGGCGGCGGCGGTCTGGAGGGAGTCTGGACCCTGGCGGCGGTGGTCTGGAGGGCAGTCTGGGACCTTCGCGGCGGCGGGTCTGGAGGGAGTCTGAACTCTGGCGGCGGCGTCTGGAGGAGTCCCTGGACCCTGGCGGCAGGCCGGTCTGGAGGGAGTCTGAACCCTGACGGCGGGCCGTCTGGTGGAGGGAGGTTCTGAACCCTCGGCGGCGGCCGTCCTGGAAGGGGAATCTGGACCCTGGCGGCGGCCGTCCTGGAGGGAGTCTGGACCCCTGGCGGCGGCGGTCTGGAGGGAGTCCTGAACTCTTGTGCGGCGGCCGTCTGGAGGGAGTCTGAACTCCCTGACGGCGGCGGTCTGGAGAAAGGAGTCTGAACCTGGACGGTGGCCGTCTGGAGGGAGTTCTGGACCTGGCGGCGGCGGGCTGGAGGGAGTCTGGACCCTGGCGGGCGGCGGTTGGAGGGAGTCCTGACCCTGGCGGCGGCCGTCTGGAGGGAATCTGGACCCTTGCGGGCGCCGTCTGGAGGGAGTCTTGACCTGGCGCGGGGGTCCTGGAAGGGAGTCCTGGACCCTGACGCGGCGGCCGTCTGGAGGTAGTCTGGACCCGGCGCGGCGGTCTGGAGTGAGTTCCTGGACCCGGCGGCGGCCGTCTGGAGGGAAAGTCTGAAACCCTGGCGGCGGCCGTCTGGGAGGGAGTCTGGACCCTGGCGGCGGCCGTCTGGAGGGAATCTGGACCCTGGCGGCGGCCGTCTGGAGGGAGTCTGGACCCTGGCGGCGGCGGTCTGGAAGGGAGTCTGGACCCCTGACGGCGGCCGTCTGGAGGGAGTCTGGATCCCTGGCGGCGGGGCCGTCTGGAGGGAAGTTTGGACCCTGGCGGCCGGCCGTCTGGAGGGAGTCCTGGACCGCCTGGGCGGCGGCGGTCTGGAGGGAGTCTGGCGACCCGTGGCGGCGGTGGTCTGGAGGGAGTCTGGATCCCTGGCGGCGGCCGTCTGAGGGAGTCTGGCCCTGGCGGCGGTGGTCTGGAGGGAGTCCTGGACCCTGGCGGCCGGCCGTCTGGAGGGAGTCCTGGACCTGGCGGCGGCCGTCTGGGGGAATCTGGACCGCTGACGGCGGCCGTCGGAGGGAGTCTGGACCCTGGCGGCGGGCCGTCTGGAGGGAGTTCCTGGACCCTGGCGGCGGCGTCTGGAACGGAAGCCCTGGACCCTGGCGGGCGGTGGTCTGGAGGGAGTCCTGGACCCTGGCGGTGGCCGTCTGGACCCTGGGCGGCGGTGTCCTAGAGGGGAGTCTGGACCCTAGCGGCGGCGGTCTGGGAGGGAGTCCTGGACCTGACGGCGGCCGTCTGGAGGGAAGTCTGAAACCCTGGCGGCGGTGGTCTGGAGGGTGAAGTCCTGGGACCCTGGCGGCGGCCGTCTGTTGGGGGTCTGGACTGGCGGCGGCGGTCCTGGAGGGAGTCTGGACCCTGGGCGGCGGCCGTCCTGGAGGGAGTCCTGGACCTTAGCGGCGGCGGTCTGGAGGGAGTCTGAACCCTGGCGGCGGTGGTCTGGAGGGGCGGCGGTCTGGAGGGAGTCTGGAACCCTGGCGGCGGCGGTCTGGAGGGAGTCTGGAACCCTGACGGCGGCCGTCTGGTGGGAGGGAAGGAGTGGCCGAATTCCACCCCCGACCATAGTGAAACCTCGCCGGCAGCCAACAGACCGTACCAGACAGCTCTGTTCTCGTGGACGGCTCTCGTCAGCCGCAGCGGCGTCAAAATTCCCCACCTGACTGGCGTACTCTCACAGCGGTCAGTGTCTCAATATGAGACACTGTCTCATTGTGGTAATGTCGCCACGCTTTCTCCTCCAGCAGCTTGAAGCTCTTGTCGGATGCAGCACGAAATGCAGATCTTTATCTCTGTTTAGCTCGACAGCCGGAAATTTCCGTCTGACTGTCCTCTCTCGAAGAACATCGTAAGTGATGGCGAAGTTGGCTCTCAGCACTTGGATCGTTGGCCGCCACCCGGGCCGCGGTCCCAGGTGGTCCCGACTGGTCCGGGGTGGTCTCGGGTGATCCCTGGAGGTTCGGAGGCAGTCTCGGGGAGCGGCGGTGAGTCAGTCACTGGGCCCGAGGGTGGGCGGTGCCTTTGATGTCGACTGGACGGATGGACGGTGTATGTGCTCCGGATGGTGTCGGGAGGGATAGAGGGACAGCAGAGGATGTGCCGTGGATACCAGATGGCGAGCTGGACGGACACTGTGAACCTGTCGTCAGGCAGAGGAGAATGTCTTCTTTACGACATCGCACAATGGTGACGCATCGCGTCCAGGGGTGTGGTTTTATGACAATGATTGTGGATGCCTAAATTACAATTAGTTGTGCCTCCTACCATATCCCGCGCACCGACGGGGGGATATCCGCCCCCATAGGTTTTTCAGGACTAGTGGGAGAATGGCGGCGTGTAGCGCCGCTAAATTTTGCATACCTGTTTGGGCATCAATTACCCACACTTGATGATTTTTTTACTTCCTTTCTTTCAAGGTCACGTTGTCAGGTCACATTAAATGACCTGACCTCAAGTCACGTTTTTGTAAGTTTGACATCTTGCCGAAGCCACAATGGCGAACCAAACATTTTGAAACTCACAGTGTGTAATAGGGCCTCGAGTATCTACAGTTCTTATATCTCGATTTTTTTATATCGGTGACCTGAGGTCATGTCCATTTTGTGACCTCTCATTATAGGTCTTTGGGAGAAAATTGAAATGCGCACCAATCGAACAAAACCTGGCTAAATGTGGCCTGTTTTCATCCTAATCACTATTTTTAAGCTAAGCAGAAGGATGCATGTTGCATTTTTCTTCCGTGACCTCTTTAAGGTCAAATCCAATGTGCCCCCAGGCTATATGTTTTTTGTACAATAACTCCTCTTCTACGTGAGGTAGAGTGCTGTGGTTAATCATGCATTTTGGAAACATCCATACTGCATGGGCTTTCAGTTTTCCACGTCAGTGACATATAAGAGGCAAATGACATACAAATACATGTTAAAACAAAATACACTAGTACAAAACCACACACTACATTAAAAAAGACGCCGCAGTTACTACGCGCAGCTGTGATCACATCAACACCCGTTCAACCTTTTCTTGAATGCAGCGAAGCTCAGTGAGCATCTGACACTTACGGGCAGCTCATTCCACACTCGCGTCGCGCGACTCAAAAATGAGCGCCGTGCAAACTCAGTCCGTACACGCGGGACCTGCAGTTGGTGATCACGAGTCGCTCTAGTGCTGCGACTGGAGACATCGGCGCGGTAGGTGATATGTCGGCGAATTAGTTCGGGAGCATTGGTGCTGTGGATTAGCTTATACATGGTGTGAAGGTCACGTTCACGCACCAGCTCCTCCACTCTGAGCCACCCAAGCTTCCCTGAGTGATGCAGTCACTCGATCGCGGCGGCCCAAAGTTCATGACGATGCGAACACCATGCTGTATTCACCATGCTGTTTCTCTTGTCGACCTCCATCGATTGACATAAAATTTGACTTGACCTTGACAAGACCTCAGGTCAGGTCAGGTCAAATTTTTGGGTTTGACCTAGCTAGATCATACGATTTATGATTCGATGCGCCGTGATGTGAGAAACACGATGGTGGCAAATCACTGCCCTGCCGTTGATACCTAAATAATTATTAGCAAAAACTCTTTTCAGTAAAATTAAGCATTTTGACCTTCACTGACCTCTGGAGCCTAAACTATTGAACCTATTTCAAATCTGAGAACATGTTAGCGAAAAAGTGTTTCAAGGGAATTGCAGTGTTTTTTTTTTCGGATCGCTCCTAGCTATGTTAGTTACTGAGCTAGCCTTGACTATGTGAAGCAATGCTCAATTTACTCGAAATATGGAAAAATTTGACCTGTTTTGATCTCTGGTGACCTTAATATTGACCTGATAAAAAATCTAAATATTTTCTCTATTACTCGTTACGGCCTAACTCACGCCATTTTCCGCTTCTCGCTACCTTTCGTAGTTTTTTAGATCTCTGGGGGGGGCGGTTATCCCCCAGTCGGTTCGAAGTTGGCTCAGACGCCCGTCGGTGCGCGGGATATGTATATGCATGTAATTCAGCTTCCATAGCTCTCATTAAGTATTTTCGGTTTCATGACGAGTTGAACCCGGATACAATTTATTCTGTGACTTCTGAAAGGAAAAGACGATCATTATGTATATACTATACATACCTGATAATATTTCAAAATAATGCTTGACATAACAACCTATTGTTCAACGTTCAAACTTAGCAACATCTGGTGATCAACAAAATCCTGACCTAACAAATTTATCTTCTTCTTTGGTATATGATAAAAATATGAGTATGAGCGGTCCAACCCAACCCAACCCGACCCGACCCAACACGACCTGGCCCGTGGCGACGCTTTTGAGAAGCTAATATCTATGTAACCGCACTTCCGATTGACAAGCGGTCTTATTTGCTGAGCAGCCACATCCAACCTACTCTGCTTCAGACCAGTGCCGACTCATGTGGGTGACTAGCAGGGGCGCAGCCAGGGGGGGCATTTTGGGCAAATGCCCCCCGTCGCGGCTCAGAGGGGCCATCTCTGGTCTGAAGGGGCCCATCGTGGACTCGTGGGGCCCTCTGTCGGCCTGAGGGGACCTCTGCCGGTCTGAGGGGGCCCTCCGTCGGTCTGAGGGGGCCCTCTGTCGGTTTGAAGGGGCCCTCCGTCAATCTGATGGGGTCTTATATAGGCCTCTGTTAGTTTGAGGGGGCCGTCTTATATAGGCCTCTGTTAGTTTGAGGGGGCCGTCTGTCGTCCTGAGGGGGCCCTCTGTCGGCTTGAGGGGCCCTTTGTCGGTCTGAGAGGGCCGTCTATCGGTCTGAGGGGGCCCATTATTGGTCTGAGGGGACCCTCTGTCGGATTGAGGGACCCTCTGTCAATCTGATAGGGTCTTAACTAGGCCTCTGTTGGTTTCAGGGGGTCCTCTGTCATCCTTTGGGGCCCTCTGTAGCTCTGAGGGGCCCTCTATAAGCCTGAGGGGCCTCTTGGTCGGCATGAGAGGGCCATTGATCGGTCTGAGGTATCCTTTGTCACTTTGAAAGCTGTCTATTGGTCTGAGGGGGCCCTCTGTCGGCATGAGGGGTCCTCTGTAGGTCTAAGGGCCCTATGTGTGAATGAGAGGCTCTCTGGTGGCCTGAGGTTTCCTCGGTCAGCTTAAAGGCCCCTTTCTATCCGAGGGGGCCCTCTGTCAGCCTGAAGGGGCCCTCTGTCGGCCTGGGTGGCCCTCTGGTGGCCTGAGTGACTCTCTGGTAGCCTGAGGGGTTCCCTCGGCCAGCTTAGGGGCCCTTTTGATCTACTCCAGAACAAGGGTATCTGCCTGAGGGGGGCCTCAGTCGGCCTGAGGGGGGTCCTATGTAAGCCTGAGGAGCCTAAGGTCGGCATGTGGGGCTCTCTAGTAGCCTGAGGGGCCCTCTGGCCGCCTGATTGGAGCCCGTCGATCAGCTTAAGTGGCCCTTGGTCGGCCTGATTGGCCGTCAGTCGCCCTCCGACGGCCTGAGGGGGAAGGTCGGCCTGAGGTGCCCCTCTGTCGGCCTAATTAGCCCTCAGTCGGTAGCAGGAGGGGGCCCTCTCTCGACCTCAGCCCTCAGGTGGCCTCTGGTGGCTTGTTGAGTCCTCGGCGAAGTTAAGGTGGCTTTTGTCAGGCCTGGCCTGAGGAGACCCTCTGTTTGTCCGAGGGGCTTTAAGAGCCCCCAGTTGGCCTGAAGGGGCCCTTATCGACTTGAGTGGTCCTCTGTCGGTCTGAGGGAGCCCTTGATTAAATTAAGGAGTCTCTTACTCAGCCTGCAGTGACTACACCCAGAATAAGAAGCTAAAATCGTGTTAGGGAAGCTAAAATATGTAGGAGGCCCTGCGTTCATGGGGGCATGATGTATGTGCCAAGGGGCCCATACATCACTGACCGCGGGTAATTAGCAATACAAATGATCTTTCGTCACTCGCCTGGTTCTGGTTCTAGTATGGTTCCGCAAATCCAGCATAATAAGGCGAATATACCTCTAACTCCCTTGCTCCAAGAATATGTTATTTGGTCCCATCCATTATCATTTCTTGAGGTCAGCGAATTGTGGTGAGTTTCCTCATAATTCGAATTACTCTATTTTGCTATGCATGGCTTATATCGAGTCCTCCCCCAGATTTAGAACCTTGGCTTAACCAATGTCTATGGGCTGAACACTGAACAGAAGGTATCACATGTAGTGGGAGTGGTCTCAAATAAAAACCAGCCGTGCCCCCGGGGCACTGACAGCGGTCAGACGGTCCGGAGCCACGTGCTGACATACGCAAGCTTCTTCAATAAATTAGTTTTTGGGCAAATAATCCGTCAATTATATTCTTAAACTGGTCTTGCAATGCGGTGGCACAATTAAAAATACAAGAGCCCTTCAATCAAACAATGTGAACTACAAAGGGGTGCCGAAATCATGCAGAGTAAAAATGAAGTGAAACTAAGCTGTCTTTTTTTTTTGGGGGGGGGGATCACCCAAAGCTAGGGGACTCACTTGGTGTGGCCCCTCCCGTCTCAGAATTCTGACTGCGCCCCGGTGACTATTGACTACAGCTGGGCGTGCGGGTGACGGGTGTTGAAAGCGTTTCTCACAAAAACATTGGCACGTCTGGGCAGATTGCATGAAAAATTTGGTGTTTGGTTAGGGACCCTTCAGCTGCCACTTTTCCACACGTCAGGAATGGGGTGCCTCTGCACGTGCGCAAGTGCACACTGTTTTTGTATCTCAGAAACTACTTGCCCGATATAATTTAAACTCAACATACATTTATTTTGTGCTCGCTCGTTCATCGCCAACCACGGCGTCTTACTGGGTTTACTTCTTTTAGTTCTTTTGGTTTTACTTCATGCATTTTGAAACATGTTCATGATTGTGGGTGCCGAAAGATTATTGTAGGTGCCCATTTCAACGTTATGAGTGCCCTGGCACCCACATAGAGATAGGAAACCACACTGTTGATCGCGTTAGTGCTTCACATAAGGGTAAGTAATACAATCTGTATGGTGATAACCCATTTTGTTTTCTTCAAATCAGTACAGGTCAGAGTTACCAGTCTATTTTCTCTCATATTATCAGGGGGAAATAGTCATGTGCTTGGAGGAAATGTTATAAATAGTTCCAGGGAAATCGACTTTCATTGAGGAAGCATTGCTTATCTTCTGCCCGTTATTTTTACGACAAATATTTATGCACTTTGCCAAGCCAAGTAAGTGGAGATTGCATAAGCATTCAGCTTTCATGAAGGTTAAACGACGAGATTGGTTAAGGCTAATTCTTCCGGAGCTTTTGGTGGTGTAATTCCTTATTTCTGCAGAAAAGAAGTTACATGATTGTTAAATAAGATAGTAATAATTTACATTACGGTTGCATGCAATATGTCATGTCCAGCACTCCTAGATCATTTGACATATTTTGTTTAGCCAGAATTTCTATAACGATCTAAGCTGATAACGCTTGAGGTACAAGGCGCATGCCTTATCTCTAATCGCTCATAGCCAAGGAGGTAATTTATCAAACCGTCTGAACAATACAAAGACCAGCACGGCACATGATAATGAAATACAAACTCGTATCATGCTTAAAAGCGGTATATTTTTCCCGGCAACAAGTGAATAGTCATCAACAAAACGAGAAAAACATATACAACACAGATGAGTCAGTTAAAAACCCTTTCCATGTCACGATGGGATTGCCAATGTTAGGGAAACATGCCAAGTTGCAGTTGTTATAATTCATTCATCAGCTTTATAGCGCCCTCATCCTTACTGGAGATAGAAAAGTCCTTCATGCGCAAAGAGGCAAGGCTAAAATATTGTTTACTGTAGGTACTGTACATGCGTACCTAGTGTATAGCTATATTTGTAGGTTGGTATTGCACTCAGTGAAGCTGATAGCTCAGTGTCATGACCCGACCATGGGACCCGGAGGTCACGGTCAGTGACTGCGCCCCACCGCCTGGCTCGCCTCTTACACAATGCACACACCCGGGTAAACAACAGCGACAGACGCCGCGGCATTTGTGGGCCACGACGCGCAGCGATTGGAGCTGCACGCGCCGCGGGAAACTGATGGTCGCCACACGGGTGGGGCTCAATATGTGTTGCCCCATCCGGTCCCAGTGCCTGTGACGGCGAGGTCGTGATGCGAGACACGACAACTACAAACCTGAGACAAGACAGTTCACCAGTTTCTCCGGGCTTTGCCATCAGAACTTAACGGTCTCAGAACAAAAGCCGCTTTACTGCAAATGGCCACAGTCATGTATCATAAAACGTTTACAGATCGAAAAGCACAGCGGCCATCAGCCCTGTCAGAAGACAAAGCCGCCGTCTGGAAGAAAGGCCTAGCGCTTGCTTGCCGGTATCTCTCACCCTTCTCCGAGGATGAACCGGCGACAGGACTTCTCTCAGCCCCGCGGATCATAAAACCCGTCATCCTTTCAGGCTGTGCGGCGCCGCGGCTGAGCCCTTTGTGGCGGGGCCGTCGGCAGCAGCATTAGCGCGGCTCAGAGCCGGTGATACAGGTTGCATCACGGCGGCGTGCGTTCGATTCGCGTCCAGCGCCGCCACGCCAATCGCCCGGCGCCTTTATGCTTCGGTCGTAAATCCGGGCTAATGCCGGCGTACCATTAGAGTCGGCGTAGAGCGGGTTATGCGGGGCCGGGGGCATCAGTGTCGGCCAGAGAATGGAGAGAGATGGCTCCGAGGTGGGAAATGCATTCAGAGGGGATTGACACGGCGTTTTTGTGTCTGTTTTTCGCTCCGACTGTCAATGACACAAAACACACAGCTCCGGCGCCGTGTCACGTTTTCGTACGGCCTCGATCTCAAATGAGACTGTGAATGTCACGTCGGTGAGAGGAAAACAAAGTCCGCCGGACTTAAAACAGCAGTGATTACACAAACGTCGTGTCACCGTGAGTGCCGCGACGCCAAGATCAACATCATCTCCACTGCAGATGGATCCGTCTGCGCGCGTGCACGATGTGCTTGCGGAGATGGCCGGTGCCTGGCGTCTCGTCACGCCGCTCTGCGCTGAGACTCAGCATGTCTCAGTGTCTGCGTCCTCGCTGCTCAGTCTCAGTGTCTCGTGTCGCAGCAGCGTCACTCAGGTTTTGCCGGTAATCCACGGGTGACTGAGCAGCGAGGACGGCAGTGAGCAGGCAGTGAGGCAAAGCCAGTGAAGCAAGCAGTGAGCACGGCAGTGAGGCAAGCAGATGAGCAAGACAGTGAGCATGTCGCAGTGAGAGGCACAGTGAGCAGCAGTGAGCAAGAATGTGAGCAAAGGCATGATGAGCAGGCAGCGAGAAAAGCAGTAGAGCAGGCAGTGAGAAGGCAGTGAGCAGCAGTGAGCAGCAGTGTAGGTTATGCAGTGAGCAGCAGTGACGCTAGGCAGTGAGAATTGGCAGTGAGGCAGTGTAGCCAAGTCTGAGCGATCGAGCAGTGTAGCAAGCAGTTGAAGCAGGCAGGGTGAGAAGGGCAGTGGAGCATAGCAGGTGAGCAGCGAGGGGCGAGGCCAGTTGATGTAAGGGCAGGTAGAGCAAGCAGTGGAGCTATGCCAGGGTGGAGGGAGGGCAGTGGGATTAGCAAGCGTAGTCTAAGCAGTTGAGCTAAGCGAGCAAGCAGTTGAGTGAGTTAGTGCAGTGAGCTAAGCAGTGAGCAAGCAAGTAGAGTAACGGTCAGTGAGTCACAAGCAGTGAGGTAAGCAGTTGTAGCAAGCTCAGTCGGAAGCCAAGCAGTGAGCAGGCAGTGAAAGGCAGTGAGCAAGGCTCAGTGAGAAGGCAGATGAGCAGGCAGTGAGCATAAGCAGTGAGCAGGCAGTGAGCGGCAGTGAGAAAGCAGTGAGAAGGCAGATGAGCTTTAAGAGGAGGCAAGCAGTGAGCAAGCAGTGAGACAAGCAGTGAGCAGGGCAGTGAGAGGCAGTGAGGGCAAGCAGTGAAAGCAGGCAGTGAGAAGGCAGTGAGCAAGCAGTGAGCAAGCAGTGAGCAGGCAAGTGAGAAGGCAGTGAGGCAGAGTGAGCCAAGTGCAGTGCGCAGGCAGTGAGGATGTCAGTGAGGTCAAGCAGTGAGCAAGCAGTGAGCAAGCAGTGAGCATGGCAGTAGAAGGCAGTGAAGCAAGCATGTGATCAAAGCAGTGAGAGCAGTGAGAGCAGTGGCAGCAGATGAGCAAGCAGTGAGAAAGGCGTGAGCAAGCAGTGAGCAAGCACGTGAGCCAGGCAGTGGTGTATATGTATGTGAGCAAGCAGTGAGCAGGCAGTTGAGAAAGCAGTGAACAGGCCAGTTGGAGAAGTGAGTGACAGGCGTATTGTGAGATAACGCGCGTTGGCAAGAGCTCTGTGAGCATAGCAGTTGATGGCAAGCAGTTGAGCAAGCAGTGGAGCAGGCAGTGAGAGAGGCAGGTGATTGATCGCGCAGTGGCAAGCAGTCGCAGCAAGACGTGAGGGCTAGCTGAGACGGCACGTGCAGCACAGCCAACGTGAAGCAATGCAGTGTGATGGCAGGAGAGGTGTTAGAAGGCAGTAGAGCATGCAGTGTGAGCAGCAGTGAGCAAGCAGTGAGCAGCAGGTTGAGAAGGAGTGGAGCAAGTCGTGAGCAAGGCAGTGAGCAAGAAGCAGTGAGCAAGCAGTTGAGCAAAGCAGTGAAGAAGGCAGATGAGGTCAAGCAGTGTAAAGCTAGTGAGCAGGAGCAGTGAGAAGGCTAGTGAGCAAGCTAGTAGTAGGGAAGCAGAGAGAGGCCAGTGAGTCAAGCAAGTGAGGAAGGCAGTGAGCAGGCTAGTGAGAAGGCAGTGAAGGCAGTGAAGCAAGCAGTGAGCAGAAGCAGGTGAGACTAAGCAGTTGAGCGAAGGGCAGTGGAGAAGGCAGGTCGAAAGTCAGATGGACACGGTGGCGCCCTCTTGACCGAACACCGTACGGTCGGCACGGAAGCACGGAGTAACGGAGACGGAGAGTGTAGACGGCTAGACGGAACGAGGCAGTATGGGGACGTGAAGACGGTCGAAGAGAACGTAGAGCGGGAGAGGATCGGACCAACTGGATAGATTCGGACAGAATGAGGCAAGCTCTGGGATGATGGCTATGACTAGATTGCGTCGAGAGCGACCGTGGCTCGCCAGTCGCGCCATGATTTTCCTAGGGACGACAGGGTTCTATACGATATGTCGCGTCAGATGACGAGTGCATGCTCGATGCCTGCTAGGCGCGGCACTTATTAAGTGTTACAGACCACCGTGTCAGAGAGACGCAGACACAGCGGTCGGTAAACAAGCACGGTGCGTGCTCACTACAGACTGATAGAAATGCTCATCGTCATCGCGTCTAGAGAGAGGTCAGAGTGTAGAGTGAGGTAGGTCTGGGGTCATGGATACGGAGTCACGCGGTGTACACAGTCAAGACCGGAGGCTAGTAATAATGTACGCGAGAGGTGGGTGTACAGCCTGACTCTGACTTTGATTATCCCAGGACGGCAGCGGTTGGTAGTAGTAGGACCATGCGCATTACTCACCAAGAGGGATAGAGAGTCGAGCGGTGTTAATTCAGCGATGTGACTCAGGCAGATAGTATCGCCATTACCTAGTTGCTCCGAGCTAGGATGCCGGGACAGAGTTGACGTCTTCGCGGACTATAAACTGGGATGTGGGACGATGATCAGTACCGGCCCATACTGTATGTGTGATAGTCTTGTACGATCTCTATAAGTTGGGTATGTTTTATTTGATCTTCGAACAGGCGGACGGTTTTATATGTCTGTGGAAAAGGATATAGGGACATGCATAATAGGTCATAATTCTAGCAGTAGACAAGTCGGATACGCATTGTCCACATTGCGCATGAGCAGTTAGTTTTTCATAGTGGCTCATATTAGGTAAGTGTGTACATTTCCGAGAAGATAGTTCTTTCATCATCCTATTATAATAAAGCATAAACAATATATCACAATTATTAATATCGCAATGTCACAACATAAGCTGCAATGGGTTCATAATCTATTCTTATCAATCGACAAACATTAAAACAACTCGGTAAAAACGTGATATTTAAATATACAAATCCAGCGTCAGTTTTAATGATCATGAGGAAAGGACTCCAGATGTGTCGAGACAGGGAAGCTCTACATCTGTTTCGCCTTCACCCTTGGGAATGGGAAAATGATTCCGGTCCTAAAAAGCAAGACGAGAAATACGATATGCATGGGATTTGGCCCTCTGTGGGAACCAGGAAGGGTGAATGAATGAGGCATTCCATGGATTTAAATGGAGGGGAGCGCATTAAGTGTGTGTTTGAATTAGTTGTCTTTTGTGAGTTAAATTAATTGCGCAGTTAAATACCATGTCACTCTTCCTGCGTTATTACCAAACACGAAGATGTGCCTATCATATTTATATCAGCCATAGTTTTCTCAAAATTGTTGTTACTTCCTCACTTAGTGGCTGGAATTCGCGTGCTTCAACCCCGCCCTGGATGTTGAGCGGTGGCCGACTCCACCGCTTAGCTGCCCTGAGCGGGCGGTGCGCGACGTACCCGCTTACTCTCGGCCGCTGGGCCGCCGGACGGTCCTTACTCCCGTCTGCGGTCATTTTCCATGACGCGGTATTTCATGACGTCCTTTCTCCTCAGCGCTCATTTATCACCCTGACGGTCACTTTACTCCACCTGACGGTCACTTTACTCCACCTGACGGTCACTTTACTCCCCTCTCCCCGCGCGAAATGACGTCATAAACGCCAGCTGCCCTCCGATGAAGCTGTCACAGGAGCGTCGCGTCTGTCGCAGGAGCGTCGCGTCTGTCGCCGGCGCGCCGGGAGCGTCACGGCTGCGCCATGAGTGACGCAATGTATCGTCGCGGGAAGTGGCCGGCTGCCGTCCCGCCGTGTCGGTCAGACTTTATACCGTGGACGGTGACAACTCCACTGTCCGGCTGTCAGCAGTGTGGTGACATCACGGTACAGGTGACGTCACTAATTGGCTGAGAGCCATGACGACACTGTCCTGAGAGTGGCCTCACGCGTGAGGTAGATGGAATAGTCCAGGTTGTCATCACCTTCACCAGTGCGATGCGCGCACGTGTGTGTGTGTGTATGTGTGTGTGTGTGTATATGAGTGACGACTGTGCTGTATGGGTGATACGAGACTTGGAATCGATAATAAATGAGCTCGTCTGGTAATGGCTTTTGGCGCCAAGATAAGCGTCCTCCCACTCCAGTTAATTCCATTCTGTCGGTGATTTTGGTCAGCTCATTCCTGGCATAGTTGAAGCGACAGGTGGACGCAGCGTCGGGTAGGTCCGCCTCAAAATAGACCCGTCTCAGTGCAGCCCGCGACAGGCGGCATTCGAGGTACGTCCCCCAGATGGTATCGACTGGACGAGTGTCCAGACAACAGTCAGTGCCGCCACTGAGGGCATCCATCGTCCGTGGACTGCCGATACAGAGGAAATCGACACAAACCGGGAACATGGGAACGAAAGTGAATTATGATGCACATTACAAATATAAATAGCAGAGAAAATCCCACTGTGTGCATGCATTTAATAAAAGTCCTCCGCCAGGCGTTTCTCGGAAGGTTGTTATACAACATTTGCAGAGTGTTTTTTTTTTAATTGTAGTTACGGAAATAGACATCCAGAAGTATTTTCCGTCATCTGCGTTATTTGTTTTCGATTAAAAAAAATATGATAAATAAAATCATAATGTGCGTTTTTAATTACATCAATTCCAAAAATATCGCAATCATGCGTCAAGTGTCCTGTACTATTTGTGTTCCAACCCTCGCTGCTGGCCAGCTCAGAGCATAAGTCACAAAAGAGGCAAGGAAGACGCGCTATAGATGCCAGTCCGAAAGTCCTACACTGACGTGACAATTCAATGCGATGAGTGACGTGTGACCGAGAGAACGGATACGAGAGTCAGCACGGCACGAGTGCTGTCGTTACAATGGAAGGACATCCGATTCTCTCGAATCGTTTTGAAACGCTTGCGAATTTACCACTTAAGTGAGGAGATGAGGAACGATGCAGCAGAAGAATGGAGCAGCTCTGGAAGCGACAAGTACGACGCAACAGACTCCACAGTATAGCTCAACGCACTGATGGCTGCGTCGAGCCACACAACCAAGAATGTCGGAATGAAGAAATAAGTGTTTGCTTTCTAAGTCCTTTCGTACGGTGCTATAGCGGTAGCCACCGCTATGATTAGAAAATAATAACACACGTGAACTGCATCGTGCTACACCACATCCAATACATACTGTGAGTCGTGTGCAATACACGTTTTAGTTCAGATTCTCTTTTCGACTGGGATGGTAGAGTGATGGGTCGCGTGCTATGCAGAGAGAGACAATGTGTCGGGTACAGTGAGTTTTCGGATTTGTGACCGACGTATGATCTGTAACCAGACAAAAACAAGCACAGAAAGTAAGACGGTGAACTCAACCGGATGCAGGTGATAGCGCGACACAAAGCAGCCGACTGGCGCAGACGAGCGTAGAGAATAGAAAGAGGGATATAGCACGTGGTTTGCCTATACAGTTAGAAGACAAACTGATGAATAAACCAGGTCAGCAATCTCCTAATAGCTTCCGCTAGTGTGTTGTCGAGCAGGCATTCGGAGTCGTGTGACTGCGGTCAAGAACAAGGGAAGCGCTAGTTCTCGTAGCACGAAAGCGAGCAAGCAATCAACGTTCACGTCCTGAGCATGGCACAGCTGACTATGGATGTGTAACCTCCTGCGTCTACCCCACAGCTCTCCGCTCTTATGCTCACACGTGCGTAAGGACGACAAATGCCCAGTGTCAACCAACTCGCACCAATCCCAGAGTCCCTGCCAGCTGTGAGACTTTGTTAAAGAAGACTATTATCTGATCCGACCAGCACACCTCAGAGCCCGATACCCGCCCGCCAACCTCTACCTACGCCAGCTGGCCACACAGGACACTCGAGTCCCGATGTGGGCATCCACTCGCATCTAGTGTGAAAAAACCTAGAACTAACTCGCTTCGACAGCACCTAAATGACTACGCATCTGTGCAATGATCAAAGCGACACAGAATTCACCTGTCGCCAACGTAAGCTACTCTGAGTTAACCACTTAAGTAGCACAGAAGACAGCCGCTCCGGTCGAGGACAGGCTCTAGTAATCTGACGGGATGACCTATTGATACCGCAACATCTTTTGACATAGTGAGACTATGTGCCCGTGGCTCCTGCATTTGTTCAACTCCAGCCATACCTTTACTCTCTCATTCGAGAACCATGTCTCGAGCTACTCACCATCTCGCGAGCAACTACGACCCTGTGTACTTACTCCCACTAATACGCGGTCAGTATGTGCAATTCTGAAATCACTATCATACTTCCGGGTCGCTCTTCACATGATCTCTCGCAGTAATCTCCAATACTCTGTTTGAGACAAAATAGTGCGTGGGCTGTCCAATTCCGACCATAACACTGCATAACAATGTAACGTGTCTACCATGACACTACCTCTAGTCGATCTCATTATTAAAAACGCAGCACGGTTTTTTCCAGTCGTCACTCTCGACGGGAAAACTCATCAAACTCTTGTCATATTATAATATCCCAATAATAACCAATCATAGTCCTTCCGCTAGTATTTTAATGCGACTAATTCGGTAGAGATGAGTTATTCACACGCTCCATGTTGATGATCCACTTAGCTGTGCCTATTTACGTCTACTATCGGACCATCCGGGACAAACAAGTAATTTAATGCTGTTTTCGAACACGCTAACAAAGTAGAGTTGACAAAATGGAACTACGGAATTGATATCACCTGGTTTTCTGCTTACCTTCGGAATCACAGTCAGAGCGTGATGCCTTTCATCACTGCCATATCACTCCTGCTTGTGTCCGAAAGCAACACGCGACAAATTGAATCTTAGCATGCTCCGCGCATATAACTCCCTAACGCATCCAGTGGGATTGTTCAGGGTCTCTCTCGGCATCTCCGTGCTCGCACTGCTCTTCTCGAACAACCAGACCATGTCTTTGTAATAAGCCAATCAGGCGCCCACTAATGTAGATACAGTCTATGTCTGCTATGGACTACAGTCCAAATGTTCTAAGTCAAGTGGAGCAAAAGAATCAGATGCTCATTCGATACTTATGCTCCTACGCGATGAACGTAACCGCTATCAGCGCGTTTCCTCCTAGACAATTCTGGTTTGCAAGACATCCGGAGTTAAAAGTGTACACTGAGAAAATCAACTGATTGGTTGGGGAAGCACTCAAATTTGCGCAATGCCCGAATGTCACTGGTTAAAATTTCGCGTCTACAATCTGTGGCGTACGCGCTAATGCGTCACTTTAACCGAAAGCCTAACCATCTCCTCCATGGGCTACATTGCACTTAGTGATCGCACCTTGAACTGGGACGCCCATGTAACCTCCGTCACTAGACGTTGTTTCGGCATTCTCAGTAGTCTATCAAATCTTAGGAGCCGCCTGCCATCGTCCGTCATCTCCGTGCTGGTCAACGCTCTGGTTCTCTCGCAGGTTCAATGTTGCATCACCATACATATATGGTAACGGTTCACGGAAGAACCTGTCTCGAATTCAAAAAAATTGTTAACTATGGGGAAAAAGTGATTTTCGGCCGCAAAAGGTTTGATCATGTATCGGACCTGCTTGAGAACCTGGGTTGGCTCAGCGCGGAGAGACAGTCTCATGTCTCGGCACCTAGCGAAGTTGCCGTCCTACTCACAAGGCCGTGAGCCCGTCTCAGTGGCGCGTGAGGAGCTGCCGCGAGGTCTCGCCACTGTGGCTGAGTATGGTCGAGGTGCGGGAAGTGTCGGGCAGACCACTCGCCAGGACTACGAACTTGTTTATCCACTTTACCGCGTCGTCTTACTGAGATGGAGAAGACATAGTCGCCTGTCATCTTGACACGCGCTCCTTCCCTCCGCCAGTGTACTGCTTGATCTAAACTCGTTGCCACCTGACATGCTGGAGATTCCCGTGCCGCTGTTCGCTCGCCGCCTAAAGCGACACCTGTTGGCTAAGCCTGCCGCGCCCGACTGACTCCCATAAGCCGCTTCCCGGGCCCGTGTGTGATGTGTGATGTTTTTTATTTGACCTGTGAGAATGTGTGAGTGCTGTGTTCCAAATCCACCTGACTATTTGACCTTTGTTTTATCTTCTGACGAGAGGTGGTAGCAGCCACACGCTTGTGGATCACCTTAATAAACGTCTGAATCTGAATCTGAATCTGAATCTGCCCCCCCCCGTACCTACTGGTGACCGTATGACACTGCGGATCCGAGCCGACCTCATACAGTGCAGCGTGCCTAGTCAGAGTGTCAGATCTAACCCCGCAGTTCTGCTGCTGCTGCTGCTGCTTCCAGGCTCGGAGTGTATGTCCACATCCATCTAATTGACGGCTGCTGCTGCTCCAGGGTCGACGGTCAAACGACGCTTTTAACCACCGCTGCACAGTGCACGACGGGCAGCCATAGTGCACACCACCGAGTCGGCCGCTAAGTGCCGTGCACGCTGGTTGGTGGCATCAGGTTGTGGTAATCCGGTATCAGGTTGTGGTAATCCGCCAGAGGTGGCCGAACCTGTAAGCCGCGTCTGAAATGTCCACTGCTATGTCTGTGCTAGCTTTGACAGTTCCTAATTGTTTTTAGTTGTTACCTGTCTCATCGAACTCTCTAATCAGCCAGAAAATGCAGCCAAGTGACATTCATCGATAACTTGTCTCAGCTTCTAGATGTGCTTCTCGGACCGTGTCCGGTTAGAAGATGTTAATAAAGCGCAAGTGGAGCCTACTCAACCGCAACGGGCCGCGCGATTGATGTCCCAACCTCTCGACCCGTAATCCACGTCCACGGATCTCGTGTGGACACCTTTATCGTTCCCGCACTTCAGTGAACGACACCAGTACATTCATTCCGTGCACCACCGCTAATCCACCACGTCACACAACCCCGACTGCTGCTGCCCTGGAGACCAGCAATATTAACCACCCCTACCCCATCGTCAGAGTCTATTAGGCGCGCCTTAGAGCCGAACGAGCGATCACTCAGAACATAATGGAGCGTCAGGCCGTCTGTATGCAGATCCGCTGGCTTTGATGAGGTGCTATCGAGCGCCGGTGGAGGGCCTCACCCCAGCTGGACGCGCCGGATCGCGGCGGCTCATGTGATTGCAACTGGTCAGCAGTGAGCGGTATCAAAACGAGAGTACTGTTCTCGAGCTCAAGCCCGAAAAAAGACGACTGCGAGATCACGTAGGGACATAAATATGTCGCAGGCCTTCATGGCTACGCTCACGATACAGCCGCGTGTGTACGTGGCTGGACGGCCAAATGACGCGCCTAATCGTCCGGCACAGCGTGCATGGCTTAGTGGCGGCGAGCTGCACTCTGGCGTTCGACGGCCGGCGATGGTTGTTTTATCGGCCAGGTGCATCGTGAGAATGGCTCCCGAGGCGACGGACTGTGTCCGAGACACACGGCTGGTGGCCAGCAGACCGCTGAGAACGAGACTATAGCCAGCGGGAGGGCGGTCGGTTGCGATCGCGGCACCACTGCGCCGCCGAGAAAACTGCAGCATAGCGTGTGGCTGCTATAACCTGGTTGTCTGGTGAGCATGTGGTGGATACATGGAATTCGTGATTTTCTGTTGTATTCCTTGGTGATGACTCAAGCGGAAACGAGGATTACCTACATAATAATTTAAACCACAGAACGCGACTTTGCATGACACATGTTTGATAAGGGGATGTTCGTGTGACCTGGATATGTAGATTGTTGGCAATAATGTTGCATTATCTCAGAACCGATGGGTATTTTACATTCCTGCATTCTTCGTTTTGTTCGTGTTCTTCTCCCATCTTTTTAAATCTCTTCATTTTCATTAATCATTATCGTATTCAAATTCGCATTTTTTCTGATTTCGTCTGTTCAAATGCTTACACGATAATCACAGAACTCAATTAGTCCCTTTACCACTTACCAGCAATTGTTTGTATTTCTCAACGCCTGTAACATAACTTACATGCCTGGATTTCTTTCAATATCTCGTTAAACTGGATATGTAAAAAGTTAAAAACACATGCTACCATTTTTACTTTACTTTCAAGATTCAGCATCACCATTTATCAGTATCACTGATACTTCTTTGAACCTTCTGCACTCACGTCGTCACGACTCTCCCAGTCTCACGGCCACTAGTCACTAGTCAGTGCCTTATAGTCTTCTCTCGGTTCCTATCCAACTCCACCATTTCTGAGCCGCACTACAGCCGACCCCCTGTCCCAGTGTCTTCCACTACGCTGCTCACCTCCCCGTATCCCCATATTCTCCCCGCATCCCTGTGTCCTCCCCGTATCCCCATATTCTCCCCGCATCCCTGTGTCATCCCGTGTCCTCCCCGTATCCCCATATTCTCCCCCGCATCCCTGTGTCCTCCCGTGTCCTCCCCGTATCCCCATATATTCCCCGCATCCCTGTGTCCTACCATGTCCTCCCCTATCCCCATATCCCCCGCATCCCTGTATCCTGACCATGTCCTCCCGTTATCCCCATATTTCTCCCCGCAATCGTGTCTACCGTGTCCTCCCGTATCCCCATATTTCCCGGCACCCCTGTGTCCTCCCGTGCCTCCCCGGTCCCCGTGCCTCCCGTTGTCCCCCGTGTCCTCCCCGTGCCCCGTGTCCGTGTCCTCCCGTTACAGCAGCCGCAGCGAGAACCTGATCCGGCAGCCAGGCGGAGGCGGGCCGCCGGCACCGGATGTCCATATCAGATACAACAGACTAGGGTCCCGCTGGCGGGCGTCGCATGTCCAAATACACCGCGCCTGTGTCCACTGGTCGAGGCTGGCGATAGATTGGCTGACCGTATGGACCGTACACAGAGAGTGTTACCATACACTCCTACCTACCATATCTCAACACAGTTCGTATCTTCATAGCTNAGCCCTCCGCTCACCCGATCCCTCACAGCAAACCTCCCTAACCACTCCTCCAAACACCGCACACACCCCCCCCCGCTCCCCCCTGTCAACGCTCCCCCCCACCCACGCGCTCCCAGCCACCTCTAACAGCCCCTCACCACTCAAACACCTCTCCTCAAAAAAGAGCGCAATATAATCAACTCTAGCGATCCACCCAACCCCCACCATAATATGACTTTCTTCACCACCTCAACAACAGACCACTATCTCGATAAGTGATCACACAGAATAACACACCAACAAAGAACACTCAGAAAAAGAAGCACATGAACGCTACCGCCACCATAAATAAACCATGATACTATATACATATCCTCACATAAGAGCCGCATATAAGCTTGGATTCTTGGCCACAAAGGCCTTGTATAGCCAAATCCCGTAAATATCCTACTACAAATCCATAGTGACGCTCGTTTAATTGAGCTACTTTACACGTATAATTTGATTATGATAGCCGTTTTATCATCTGACATTTAACTGGAGGCTGAAGCTAATGTCAAGCTCAGGTCAAGGTCAGATCACATACCTAAGGTCAAAATTGAAATAGATAAATTAAGATATAAAAGCAGGCTTCTAGTCCAGCTTTGTCTTAGAAATACAACGTTGGCATTTGTTGTCTGTATCTGACCAAAAACGCAATTTTTAAATGACGTCATTGAGTTACCATTCTAAGAGAGTCATAACCCATAAATCAGTCAAAAATAAAGATATATTAAGTATGATCTGGGAAGTTGTTCATAAGCATGGTTGCTCTGACATTGAAGGTCCGAGCGTTTATATGACCTTTTATAGCAAATGATGTTATATTGGTGGGCGTTTAGTTCCGAATGAAAGATAAAATAGGTTAGGTAGTGTCAAAAAATCGTTTCACTAAAAGTTTCAAGAGTGCACATGTTTGCAGCACTTACAGTTGCTATCTATTAATGTGAAACTGAGCATTAATTCAATCAATAAGACGATGCGGCCCCCTGTACACGACTCTTGTTAAAAATCAAGTCGAATTCTATTTATCGTTCACAAACACACGTGATGATACCAGTGACCCACTTAATATTCGCCTATATCTCACAAAAACTGCACTCCATCCCACAGGCAAATATGCTTCATTTATCACTCAAAGACGAATACCAAACAGCATAACAATACCTGATGTTAAGAACCCAAAGCCCAGAACACCACGGTAACACAATACAGTTCATCACCGTGTGATCCGTTAGGGTCTGCCTTTCACGCGCTAATCTGCGAAAGTTCGTCAGAGCTGGCAATATTCCCTCCCCCCGGTCAATGGCAGGTTATAAAGTATTCTTAGTGCATGGCCGAATAAGTATTTCCCATTGACCACGTGCTTAACTTTAGCCGTTGATATAATCGAAACTGGAGTATTCAAACACGACATACCCAGAGAGATACCAAGTGATAATAGAATTCCTGACGCAGAGGGCCTGAGAAGACCAATTTCCATACCCTATGTGGAATTATCTTCACGCCGAATTTTATTCGACAAGTTTAACCGAGGAGGACGCGGATAATGGTGCCGATCTCACCCTCCAACAAATAACAGCGAAACAATAAAATAAAGGTACTTATCAGCATTAAAAAAAATAACGTTAAATATAAACAATAAATGGAGCCTCTCGAGATATTAAAATCTTTCCAAAAGCCCGCTGCAAAGGGTAGGATGCTGAATATACCGCATAGACATGCTGGCAGAAGAATATACTAATCGCGGCACCAAAAAAGAAAATCATGTCTTGAAACCAGAACGTTCAAACCTCAATTATACTGCACTCTAATACATCTCGATTAATAAAGTTCTCAATGAGTAAAAAGTATGACCGAGAGGACTACATCACCTGATACCGCCTGTGAGATGAAGACCTCCCTCTCGATAAAGCGATCAGGTAGCAACTAAACGTAACAAAGAGCACACACAACCAGAAGCGGAGCCCATAGTACTGGCATGCCAAAGCTCGAAATCAGAGACGCAAAAAACCAAACTGCCAGAAATCATTGAGTGAGTTCGATAAGTACCAAGTACATCAATATCATGCAGTACATGTAAGTTTCGGACCCCAAACGTACGAACGTGCCATACCGAGTACTCCGGCAATCGGTTTATGCAACTACTCAGGTAAGCATTCGTCCTAACATAGTAAAATATATAAATACACGGTTACGCATCTCCTACCCTGATACTCAAATAGCGAGCCGCAAACTCTTGTATATAAGTACCTCGACCACTCAGAGTCTCTCAACTAGAACTGCCACCTCCACGCCGCTCATGCTAAACCGAAATGTAATAGGTGCATACGCCTTGGTTGTGTGTGTTTTGTGGTATTAGTACATGCAAAATGATCCATTAGCACGATATCCGCAAAGTTCAAATAGATAATCCCGCCAGCGTGGTCAAACATAGGCATAGTGAAGCCGAACACCAGACCCAAAACATTCACTATCTCCTCACTGCAACCATTCCACACCAAGAAGCCCACGAATATAGCGGCACAAATGGACGATGCTCTTTTACGTCATCGCTGAAATCTACTCGCCGGCGCACTACCCATACCTACGAGTCAATAATGAACCCTCCCTTAAGACCGAGGCGGCGCCCACACGACCAGCCTCCAAGCACACAGAGCGCGCGACAACATGTTATACCGACACTCTACTGGATCAAAATCTACATGATTTAACCGACGTGATAAATTTCCTCCACATCACTACTCCAAAAGTGTACGTATAATGCATCGTCGCACTATTTATAATATCCCATAGGCTCCCCATATCTCCAGACGTGCGAAAATGAGACTACGGCCACATTGATTATGCGGGCACAAAGTCAACTGGTCACCTGAACCTCAACTAGGTCAAATGACCCATGCATTTGAGCTCATCTAGACATAATTACGAAGACTATCTGCTACAGACTATCAGTTACACTACAGTCTCTGATAATACGTGCGCTCATACTGCAGAAAAGAAGTTGTATTCGCTCAAGAAACACCGTGACCCATGCCACTTAACCGTGTTTATGCACTCGTGGCATTAAAGATTTCAGTATGAAACTCGCCTATCGGCATACTTCATAAAAACTGAAATCATTAATAGGAACACACCCATCAATGCCAATATAATAACAAACTATACTCTCAAACAGGCCTCCGAGTAGGACAAGATCAAGTAATACTCCTCTCTCCAACGTTCGTGATGAATTTAGCAGCCGAGACGCGAACGAAAGACAGAAAGGTTTCTATGTACTAGGTCACGCACCAGGCGAAAAAGATTTCCTACACTCTCTATCCACGTAGCACGGAAACAATCCAGGAACAATTCATAACTACGTCTTTCATAGCATAACGAAGTTCTAGATATCCAATTATCCACGTGATCAGATTGCAAAAACCGAGTACATTGATTCCTCTTCCGTCGCAAAAACTTACTTCGTGACCTTAATACACCAGTCTCAATCTCCAATCTCAGTAAGGGAAAAAAGAAAATAAGCAAATAGAAAACACACGAAATCATCTATCCATTCATTAGCTCTTCAGCCAAGCATTGAACCACCAGACGCGAGACATTATAACATGTTGTGACTCTTTGCAAGACTCTCGAGAGACCAGCGGCAGTGAGCAACAACATATACAAAAACAAATTATGAGCATCCATCTGCAAGACCCAATGGAAAATCAAACTTTCACACAGAAAAGATTAATCAGACAAACCTATACCTCACACTCATTGTATTCTCGAACAGTCACCCGAACGATCAATGGCAACCTCCCCATTCGACAAATAAGCGGATATAATTAAGAGCGAACAATCAACGTAAATCCACAATCTACCTTACACTCAGCACGTACACACAGACCGAACCACGTTCCTGTATTTATGACCTACTCCCGTAACTCTCACAATGCAGCGCCTGGTGCTTCGTCGCAGGCCAAAGGCATCCTGCGTCGGGGCCGATTCGAGGTGCCCATGGCACAAAGAAAGTCAACATGCCAGAAAATGCTAACCGGCCACAGTAGTGCATATACTAATAATCCAGAAGGAACCATTTTAGTCAACTGTAAAAAAAAGCTTCTACACGTCCTTCCCCACACAACCATTCGCGAGTAAAAAGAAAGATTCGATGTAGGAGAAAGCCCTCTCACCCATCCGAGGAAAAACAAAGAGTCCAACGACCCCTCCCGCCTAGAGAATAGTCAAATCTGGACCGATCAAAATATACAACAGCCGTCAACGAAGTAAACCAAAATCTGTCCAAACGAAAGTCGGACATTGGAAAAAAATTTGGCGGACCAAAAGTCAAACGGATAAAAGGTCAAATGACAAAAAGTCAAAAGGGTAAAAAGTCAGTTCTATCAAAAAGTCGATATGGAGAGAAATCGACAAACCAATAGTCCTTTGGTAAAATATTCCTTGCTCAGATGTACTATGATGTTGAAAAGCCACCCGCGTACAACATGCGTTGAGAGATCAAGATCACATAATTCGTCAGTATGAAAAAGGGTCTCGATATCATCGGTTATCCCACTGGTGCTTTTACATACACCCGCGGACCCAAAATGATTCTGCCCAAACGCGGGCCATATCGCTTGGAGCCTTTTCCGACCACGGAGGTCGTCATTCCCGGCAGTTCCTAAACAAACATGGTGAAAAATCTCACTAGTACTGTACTGCCCGACGGTCCATTGGGTCAAGGTGGCATGATAAAGCAAGAGCTGCAACAAACACATATTTTTTACCATATATTATAAACCTTGGCAGCCATAGGCTGCATGTCACCACATGAGTAGGCGTGTGTCCACCCAGCTACGAGATGTTCCATCAGCAGCGATATATTATAAAGATTAGGTACCTTTCGACTAGGTTGAAAAAGTAAACTCCATGCCGCTGAAAATACTAGCTGGCCTGCTAAGTTACTATTCGACTTAAGGCGTGCTGAATTTTTGCCACGTTAACTTTCCCAAGATAAAAAACATTGCCAAAAAGTCAATACATGTATTTATGTTACCACTTATGTTCAAAATTCAACATTAATGTTAAATTTTTACCTTTTCGTTTTTTTATCTTTCGACTTTTATCCATACGCCCTTTTACTATTCGACTTTTGGCGTATTGACTTTTTACATTTTCGACTTTTTATCTTTCGACTTTTATATACGACTTTTCGCTATTCGACTTTAAGCGTGTTGGCTTTTTGCCACGGACCTTTTGCCTTTTCGATTTTCTATCTTTCGACTTTTAGCGATGTCGACTTTTTGCCCCTTGACTTTTCGTCCCTTGACTTGCCGTCCGTTTACTTTTTATCTTTTGACTTTTTACCCTTAAATCGGATTTTGACCTCTTTATTAGGTTTGGCTTCACTGCTTACCTCTGAGGTCTGGAAAGCCTCACCAGTCACCAGAGGTCAAGAAATCCGGCCACACGTCCACGCTCGTGGGTAACCAGTCAGCCCATCCAGTTCAAAGTTCAAGAGAACCAAAATTCCAGGTAATTCCTGCCCCTCATACACTTATTATACGCATTCAACAATGTCGTCTTGGACCGAAGCAAACTTCGGTGGTAGTATTCCCCTTTTTACATTTCTAGTGCACAGACTCATTATTGGACATTACATCAAAGCGTTTGACTTTCGATGCACATACACCTATGCCTCCCAGTAAACAACTATTGCGCTGAGAAAACACATTTTTTTTTTTCGTTTAAATTAGTCCGAATTGTTTTCGTATGGATGGATTTCCGGAGCGTCAGGACCCACGCTAAGCAGAGCCTGTTGCGTAGGCCCTGACCCCACCACCCGATCGTACAATCGCTGTTTGGTCGCAGGAATAGGACGCAAAGTTACCGTGCTCCGACATACCTGGACACCGGTTCCCGCCCGCTCACTGACCTCACCTGACCTGTCACGCGACTGCTGCCACCGGCCGCAGCCATCCCAGCTCAGGAGCAAATTAGCGAGTCGCCGAAGCGACTCGGAACCCGGCTGCCACTACCGCGGATAGCCAGAAGCCCAAGCGCTCATCCCGACTAGAGCTTACAGGGGCGGACACGATATATATGTACCTAATAGTTATAGATAGTAAGACAAATATAGGTTTCAATTTTAGGTCTAACCTCAAAACAAAACTGGTGATGCATTGGTTACCTGGGTAGAGATGGTCGTTGATCCATGCGTCCCAATATATCGTCAGGTATGTCAGGTAGACACGGAGCCCATGCAGAGCTTGCGTACTTTACAAATAAAACACGAGCATTTATGTTTCTAAATTTAAGACTGATTATCTATTATCAATTAAGAGTCATGAACAAATTACAACAACTTAATAGGCAACCTATTTTCAAAACAAAACGACTGCACATGAATGATCACACGGAACATTTCTAAACAAAATAACACATCATAAACTCACTCGCGTGCCACAGATCCATGCAAATAATGGTTAAAATAGTGCCAGTAGGTATGTTGAGTTCAAACAAGGGCAGCGAAAGTACTAGTTATACTTTTAGCTATATTGGGCAGTACTCGAAATAGAGATGTTTTTCAACACCAAACCCTCCCACGCGTAATTTAACTCCAGTAACCACCAGGTAGCTAGCCCCAGACCCCAGCCCTTGGCGCTCTGGCCAAGCCTTCTTGCCCGGCCTCCAAAGCGGAAATCAGAGGCGGATCCAGACACAAAGCGTTTTGTTAGGTTCACTTTAAACTTTGTTCATGCATTTTGCGTTGCATGCGGGATGCTATATTGCACGAAAATATATATTAAATCAGTCATGGAAAAAGAAAGACGATCATCAGTGTGTCTAAAGAAAGCGTGCTGATGCTCCCTTGCTGTATCCGCTCCTGCGACCAGTCATTACCGCCTTGCCCACATCCATCACAGAGTACCTGACTGGACCCAGCGGGGATGGGGTGTCTGGAGGGGATTAGAGGGACTCTGCCAAACGTGGCGACCACGGGCCCACGAGCTCACCGGCCGGTGCGGCGAGTATTGCATGCAGTTGTGTTATGTGTGTCTAATGGCCCTCTATCGGTAACGCGTTCCGAGCGTCCAAATTCTTACGGTGCCCACATTCCGCCGCGAGCTGTGTCCGCGCCCGACGTGTCGGCAGTACGGTATTTATGACATCTGCTGAGCAGCGTGCAACCTTGAGAACAAAATCATTAAAAGGTTATGCTGTGGGACCCTGCCCACTGCAGGAATTCCGGTCAGAACTCACACATGATCACATAACCATGAGCTAGAGTGCCGATCGAATATATTGCTTTTTTCTCTCACCGAACGTACAATTGCCAAAGAATGTATGCGTGCTTTGCCAGGGCGCAGTTTCTCCAAATCTGTTTTGAAGGGTATGAACTCAGTCTAGGCCTACTCAAACCATAAAACGTTTATTCTCACATCTCAGCTGGATTGATTTTCCATCATGGTAATAGGGGTCTCCGTTTGATTAAGTACAACAAAAAAATTGTCTCTCAGACGCCGCTCGTACTCTCCACGCTCACCCCGCTGCACGCTCGAAAATATAAATGGCGATGAATACCTCATTATTTTGAGCTCAGGTAACCATGTGGAGTTCCGGAAATTCGTGGGTAACCAGCCTGGCACTTTCTTGACCTCTGCCAGTCACCACGTAGGTACTTGGTGATATTTATACTTTATACTTGGTTACTTGGTTTATTATACTTGGTTGTTCGAAGTGAAGTTTTAAAACTTGAAATTTATTTTGAACTTTGATAACCCCTGGTGACCTCAATATTGGCCTGAGCCAAAATTATATCGTCAAAATACCTTCAAATGTCCATGTCGAGGGTTTTCAAACGTTTTTTCCGCGTCTTTCTAGCCCCTTTAGTTTTCGAGTTAGACGGGGGCCATTTTTACCCCCTCACCATGGAAGTTGTCTCAGAGGCCAAACACGGCGCAGGTTAAAGCAGCTTGACCACCAGACTATTTATATTTGCCTTCATTTAATCAATTAAAACGTTTAATTAATCAATTAAAACGTTACACTTTTGGCGGCTCAAGACAACAAAACCGTCAAGCATGCATCGTGAACTGCTTCCGCCGGTCCCGCTGGCCCCTCAAGTGGCCAAATTTCAGCTCGACTGGGGGAGGCTGGACCTGCCACTGGGGGGTTTACCCCAGAGACTATCATGGGTGCCCAAACCCCAAGCCCAACCCAACCGAAACCCATGAACACCAAGCCCCAGACCCAGACACCAGACCCAATTCAATCATAAGTATTGATACCCATACCAATTGGGGCCCATTTCAATAAGGCAGGATAATTATTTTACACAAAATGGGCAATCATTACCCTAGCATGTTGACTTTTCATATACATTAACGAGAAAAAAATACCAGGCTAAAACATCTGGTTGTCAAAAAAAAATAACACTCTTAGCGACATTATTCCCAAAATTGCCATACCCATGCTCGCCCAGGAACCCATGAAAAGTCCAAAAAATGCGCAACCCAACCCAGACATTTGGAAGAATTCGACGTGGCAGCCATGGGTGCACCCAGCCCATGATAGTCCCTGGTTTACCCCCTGTTAACATGTTAAACGAGTCCCTGGAAAAGGTGTTGCAGAACTGCTGATGTGTTTCAGAAAGTTATCGGGAATGTGTCTGTACGTACTAGTAGATATGCCACGAGCTGTAGGTCGCGCTACCACGACAACATAATTGGACGTCGGACTCAATCGTAGGTAACTTTTACACGTGTTCTGTCCAGCAGCAACCCACGAGCTGTGGTGTATCTCCCTACTGACACTGGCTATGTTTCAGGACCAGGTGAGGGGCCACCAGTACGCCTCTGTGTATCTCCCTACTGACACTGGCTATGTTTCAGGACCAGGTGAGGGGCCACCAGTACGCCTCTGTCGGCGACATCGCTCACTGCGACCCGACCTCCCCGCCAAGCGACCGGTGTGCGGCCGGCGCCGAGCGCAGCACCACTGACAACACCTCCACGGGCGCGCACCGCAGCCCGGGCCCGACCGGCGCCGCCGAGCCGCCACCCCTGCCGCTGCCGCTGCAGAAGCTCACCGCCTCCCCGGGCCGCGCCTGCATGTCTCTGCAGCGCGTCCCACCGCCCACGATACCAGTGGCGCCGCTGAACGCCACACACTCGACACTGCCGCCGCGGCTGGGGCAGATGGCGACGCGGCCCGGCCAGCCGTTCTACTGTGCAGACACGGTGGTAATCCGGCGACAGACCGGCGCCGGTCAGGCTCGCCGCCATGACTCGGCGCTGGCATCGTTCGGAACCCACCCGGCGCCGCAGCCGTCCGCAGCCGGGGTGAGGATCTCAGAGCCGCCCGTGTACCGAAACACGGCCGGACTGGTGGGGTCTTGTGGATAGGCTAAGATGGCGAGCCGCCCACCGCTTAGATGGTGGGCCGCCCACTGCCCATGCGCCGGCGCCTCCGGTAGTTGTGCTGTGAGCTCCGCACAAAAGCACACCGGTCTGCTTCGAACTTTTACGCTAGTCTAAGAGCATCTTCTGCCGAGTTGTGAATAGCTAATATAAGTTTGAAGCCGCCTCTCGTCCGATCCGATGCAGCTGTTGCTCGATCTTGCCCGTCGTAAGTTAGCTCGAAATGTTTCCGCCGCAGCCCGCGGCCGCGCGCCCGACCAGGACCGTCTCGCTCGTCATCGCGGTAGTTTCGCTCGAGTTAAGCGGTGCCAGGCGTCTGGCTTGCTCTCCAAGAGCAGTGGGTATGTCGTAAACCATATCCGGAAATGTCGTGCTGCTCGTCGCTATACCCGTGGCGCTCGGTGTAACTGACACTGCCAGATGTCGCGCGATGCCACACATATCGATAAGGCAGCCATATCGGGAAACTACATACTCAATGACAGCCTTCGCTATCGGCATATCCGTTGCAAGGGCAGCCACATTGAGACAGTGCGCCTAGCAAGGATGAGTTGACAGATATAACCTTTCAAATCGATCCTCGAGGCCTCATAAGCAGCATATCGTGAGCTAGTTGTAGCGGACGATGACAAGGTGGTCAAACGTCTGACCCGCATTGTGTCGATTACCACTCCGGAGGTAATGCATGCATGGACCACAAAGTTTTCTTTCGGCTGTCACTTGCAGGTAATAGCTGATGGAGAGCTACAAAAGCGGGAGGCTGCCAGCCCAGACTGAGGTCTCGATTTAACATTAGCCGAGTCTAGACCTCATTGCAGTAATGCGACAGGACTGAAGAGCAACTTTCCTCATTGCATATTCACAGTTTAAAACAGTAACCTCGTTAAACGCTCACCAACGCATACGTCAACCCAATGAAGAACCGCCAGTCGACTGATTGCATAACAGATATGGGCCAGGTTTAACCTGCTGTGAATACCCAAAAGGCTCTGCCGTTTTGAGTTCGGTAACGTTTTACGTACGACATGCATATTGTAATATTTGTTGACGCTATGCAATGACAGCGGTTTACACTCGTCACCCAAGTGTCCCTACGGTTTATCTGAAGCACGTCTGCAGACCGCACTAGCCCCACACATACACCCCTTGACGACCGTGGCGACCGCACGGTAAAGCGCGCTGATGGAATATGGACACGCAGATCGAGTGCGCCTTACATGGGCGTTCCGCGACATAATAGGCAATTTGCCGCAAGAAATCAGCGCGACTTAGCACCCACCGGAGGTTAGAAGAGGATGGCATTCGCGGCGTGTCGATGTTTGTACGTGTTTGTATATGTGTGTATACGAGTGTCAAAGGTGTCGCATGTATTTCATGCCCCCTGTTTTCAAGCGCTTTTGTTGGCTGTGTATGTTTTTCACGTGATTTTACAGTTCTTTGCTTGCTGAGTTTCGCGAGTGTGAATGTCACGCATTTTATCCAATTCTCACGAACCTCAGAATAGCATTTATACAGCAGAGTGAAAGATTGGTGTACAATACATTTAAATACTCGAAATGTGTGATCATGTCAAGCCTTACACTGAACACACACAACCAAGCCAGCACGTGTTAAATGCAGCGCCAATGGCTCTTTTTTAACTTGTTATCGCAAGTACGTCCATAGCCTATAATTGCGCCACCCATACCTCTCTGCAACCCTGACGGAGTGCACGACCGTTAGAACAACTGTTCGCATCTGCTGAAATATTGCCGTCATCACATTCAAGGCACCCAGTCGGCCACCGTGCCCTCCTCCAATCAGCGTCGTTCGGGCATTTGTAATACGCCGGTCGTACGAGGAATACCCAGTGGCATGTGTTTGACTGAGTGTGGCATTAACTAAGTGCCGACTCGATTGTCAGACAGCATACAACGAGATCCGATACCTTCCCAGACAAATTGACCCGTCTTGTGATGATAAATCCAGTTCTCTTTCAGTCGCTCAGAAATGTGAACAATTGGCGAGCTATTCAGTCGGCATATATTTCACTACAAAATATACTAAACATTTCTGCAGTTCACACATTTCCCACTAAGCTCTAACGTCAAGCTCCGAGAAAAACATCGAAATATCGTTATTATTTAGCCTTTCCGGTTAATCTAACCTCATAACCACTGGCACTTGGCGTTCGGTCACGAGCAAGGTGGACTGACTCGAGCCCAACACATGGGATAAACCGTATCAGGAATTCTTGTACTGCATTGCATTGATATTCTAAGTATGCACGACTTGAGCATACTTGGCTGCACCACACTCGGCAGCCTCGAGTTAGGAAGTGACTCTGACCAGCAGATAAAACGACAGCGTTGTTCGGCAAAAACAGATAGACAATAAATTTGGTAAGCACGAGTACACATGTAAAACTTTTGACATAAACTATACCAATAACGTCCGTATCACTTACGAAGACAGCGAAACCCAACACCACAGCACAGAAACGATAACACTCGGACACGTGTTCCTCTTGTCCAGTATTGGTTGATCGATTAGTGGTTTTCTCGGGTTAATTAGGAGGCGGTTTATGCCGATTTGACAGCGGTTTACTTCTTCGAGACGATCTGCCGGGCGATCAGCTCACGCATGATCTCGTTACTGCCTCCGTAGATGGTCTGCACCTGCAAATCGCCAACAGATAGCCGGTCAACAGATGTTTCGGAGGGACAATACGCTATGCCATAAGAACCAACTCACATTTTTTCAACACATTATTTGCATGCTTAGGAGGTAAGCTATCGATGAAAATATTGAACCCATTATAGACCGGACGATAGTACTTGTAAAGTGGTATGTAAAATTTAAGCTCCTTGTGCTAGTTTAAAACTCGGATTTTAAAGGAAATGTTTCGCTTCTCTGAAAGTTGTCCAATGTACGCCGCTTGTGGTGCAAAATATGAAGTAATTGCTGCCGAAACACGATTCTGACATTGTGTTTCCTCAACAAACAGTGCTCACATTTATGACAAACTATAGTTTAGTTTTGCGCTGACGTCCATATGAATGAATTTTAGGAATATTAAAAATTCACGACTGCAATATGTCATGCACTCAGTCTGTATGGCATAGATGTATAACCTAATGTAGGAACAAGCTCTACTTTCTTCAAGCAAGTGATACAAAAGGGGACTGAACGACATCGGCTTTTTAAGCGGCTAACCCTAATTACACTAGGGGCCTATTGTTTTTGTAGATGTCAAAACCAAACTCAAATTACTTTCGATAGACCTCTTTGGGTAGTTTTACTTCTAAAATACTAATTTCAATGGAAATTCCAACAACTTGGCCATCTCAACTCAAATCTTATGTTAATGTGAAACATTCCCTTTAATGTACACACGATATCCGAAGCGTTTACAGAGTTTCACCAAACTATTCACAGTAAATCCTCCACACACAAACTTTTGACCGTTCTGCAGCCGCCAGTGACTAATTAGAACCGTATGTCGGGCCGCCTGTCAGCCAGACACACAAACACCCAACCTTCTCACATTAGTGCCAGTAACCGCCCTCCCTGCCCAATCTAACCGCCGCTGGCGGGCGTGGTGCGCGGCTGGTGCGCCTACCTTGGCGTCGACGTAGGCCTTGCAGATGGGGTACTCCCACATGTATCCCCAGCCGCCGTGCAGCTGCACACACTCGTAGGCGATGCGGTTCTGCAGGTCGCTGATCCAGTACTTGTTCATCGAGGCCATGGCGCCGTCCAGCTTGCCCTCGTTGTGCAGCTCGATGCACTGGTCGGTGAAGGCGCGGGTGACGGCCAGCTCGGTCTTCATCGCCGCCAGACGGTGCTGGATCGTCTGTAGGACGCAGGAAAGCAGGCCATGTTAGCAGACTAGTACTGGGTGTCGCTCGTCTGTAGACGGGGTCCGGCGCGGCAGCGTGACATCAGAGCAGTCGCACAGCTTCTGGACGTTATCTATAATAGCAGCGTCAAACACGCTGACAACCGGAGTCATTGTGCTAAAGTAACCTCTGTTTACGAATTAATCAGGTGGATGCAACAATGAGTGTTAAAATCAGTACACACCGTGTTGATACCAATTCAATATTTCTTTAAAGGAAAAAAGCTAACTTCTACAACATACCATTCTTATGGCTATTATAGATAAATGCTACCCAGATTTACAATATAACACAGCATACGACGACAGCACATTTAAAACCGTTACCGCCGGCCTTCAGTCACCGCGGCTACCCTGCGTCTGTCTGCCACATGAGACACGCGGCGCGATGGCAGAGCCCAGTCTCACCTGAAGGTTACTCAGCGTCTTGCCGAACGCCTTCCTGTTGATCACGTACTCCCGGGTCTCCTCGAAAGCCCACTCGCAGTTGGCCATGGCCATGACGCCAATCAGAAGCCGCTCCTGCGGCAGCTCCTGCATCAGCTGGTAGAAGCCGCCGTTCTCCTTCCCCAGCAGCGCCGACTTGGGCAGCCGCACGTCCTCGAAGAACAGCTCGGATGTGTCCTGCGCCTTCATGCCCATCTTCTGCAGCTTCTGGCCCTTGCGGAAGCCGGCCATGCCCTCCTCGACGAGGAAGAGACTGATGCCGTGCGCGGGCGACTTGGCCGTGTGGTTGGTGATGGCCACCACGATCACCACGTCGCACATGAAGCCGTTGGTGATGAACACCTTGCTGCCGTTCAGGATGTAGTCGTCGCCGTCCTTCACGGCCGTCGTGAGCGCCGCCCTGGAAGTCACTGACTGGCGTACACAGAATCAGTACCAACTGTGTATACTCGCAGCCCCATTTATCAGCGCCGACCCAGGCCAGAACCGACGAACCGGCCTCCCTTCAGACCGACCAGGCAAGAACGACGATCGCGCCCCTTTACAGCGCCGACCCAGGCCAGAACCGACCGATCACCGCCCCCTTACAGCACCGACACCAGGAATACCCGACCGATGCGCGACTCCTACAAGGTACCGACCCAGTGGCTCAGACCGAACCGGATTCGCGACCCTTATAGACGCAGATGAGCTGCCCTTGGCCGGCAGGCCCGAAAGGGATACCAGCACAAGAGACTGATGACAGAGTTGGCCATGGATCAGTGAGAGAAATTGTAGCATAAATGATCAATGATCAAGAAATGTCCATAACAGGATCATGTGCAGTTATAGCATTCACGTTATAAGATCTTTAGGCCATATATCCCACATTAACATTCTTTATCAGTGAGATAGCCAAGTTAGTTGCTATGTAGTGAAATTGAGCGAAGCTGGCCTTTAAAAGTTATCCTGGATCTATAGAAAATACAATAGGATTTTAGTTAATTAGGGCCCTAAGTAATTCCCCAGCCTTGTCTGGTAGTTTTGTATTCGACTGAAGTCATCTTATCGTCACCACCGTGTGCACTGTTAAGAGTTACCTTAACTTGAGGGTCTCGCGTTCACCCATTAGCGCACCTTTGCGGGGTCTGGTGTATGCTCTTTGTGTTATTATGATCATGGCTCTTATTGGCATCTTATCCCACAGGTCACTTATTTTATATAAGTGTATGGTATTATTATAGCTCTATATTTGTCATTTTACTTGCTCGAAGCGCCTATCTGTTTCTCCCTTATACAGCGAAAGCCTGTTTATAAGTCAACATCACAAGGGGTGTTTTAAAAACATGTTCATATCATTGGCAGCTACACGCGCATCAGTCTCGGGGGTTGATTTCCACTCACCGCCTCCAGTTAATCCTGAATGCGGAATAAAAGGCGGAGCAGCCCGCGCTAAATTTGCACAGCTGTTTTTGTACATGACATTCATCTACATAATCAGATTTTTTACCTCGGGTCATTACAGGTATCGCGGCCAGGTCCGTGACCCAACCTCCAAAATGAGTCAGCTAACTGTCTCGTAGCCTCCGCAAACTTTGGAGGTGGACGGTTACGTGACCTGACCTGAATGAAACTGAGAAACAACAAATCCCCCACGAGTAATAATGTCAAACAGCTTGGCCAATTTGGCCGGCGCTGCAAGCTAGCCATTTTTCGCTACCTCTAATGACAAACCTCGGAGATGGGAATCACCCCTGACGTGCGCGTGGTTAAGGAGAAGAGGCGTGGCACCGAACTCCGAGGTAAATAATTACGCGTAAACCCATGTCCCATGCGGCCAGAAGTACCTCTGCACGCATGGAGCGGATTATGCTCAGATAAGCTATCTGAATTATATCAAAAATAAGGTCCGGTTATAGCCTGAACATGGCCGCTTCCCAACCAGCCCGCTATCTGCATACACGGCGCGTCAGTTCAGTGCCTTACCTGCCCGCTCCCGGCTCGGTCATGGCCAGCGCGCCGATCTTCTTTCCGGCCGTCATGTCGGGGATGAGACGCTCGATCTGCTCCGGCGTGCCGTAGTTGGAGATGTACGGCATCACGATGTCTGAGTGCATCGCGTAGCCGGGACCCGTGCAGTTGCTGTACCCTCTGCGGAAGGATACGGGATATCGGTCAGCGGGGTGGGGTGGGGTGGGGAGAAGATAAATCCACTACCGGTCACGGCGCGTTCGATGAGTAAACAGACGCATTACCAGTCACCGGGTATTAACGTCCAAGGACATGCAAGCAGGGGTCAGCCAATTCTATATCTAGAACTGGCTGCGTGCTGTAGTGTGTGTTACGTAATTGTAGTGCACAGTGGGACACGTGAGACCATTTGGCAAGTGTTGAGTGGCGAACTTGACAGGCGTTTAGGTTATATATTAGCAATGAGGCAAGATATTACACACACTACATTAAATAATATAGTACAAAACATTCTGAACAATACAATAGTACTCAACAAATACACCATACATTACATAATATACTTCATTGAATAACACACAAATCTAATAACGACGTAAAATAAAAAAGCAGCAAAGAGCCTCTCGGGCCCATCAGAGGTCACAGTACATCGCCCACCAGTCTTGCCTCTTCAAATCACCTTACTCTTTAACCTGTTAAAAAAGAAGCTTAATCCCACGAGTATTAATTAACTAATCTCTTCTCTGAAAAGCATTTATCTTATCTAATTTTAAGGAAGCAAGTGTCAGTGCGGCAGTAACATCCCCTGGTACCTTATTACAATGACCTATAACCCGTCTACTGAAAAATGACTCCTATGTAATGGATTCTCCGACAAACTGTCCTCTTAACACACATTCATTTTGCGTGGACCATGATTTTGACCAGCAGTCTTGAAGCTGGCGCTGCAGACTGCGGAGGCAATCTAAGCACCGACTCAAATTAGAACAAGTCGCCGACTAAAATCAGCACATGCTTTACTGGCCTCTTAAGCACAGCAGCTGAGTGACAGTGTATGGAAAAATACTGGAGTGACGAATTACGCCTCGTCAGAGCAAAAGGTCAGCACTGTTTGTTTAAAGAGACCGCTGGACTTTGATCAATGACATGCATAAATCAGATCAAATGGTCATCGTAACGCAACCAGAGTCACTTTTCAAAGAACACCCATCCCACTTCTGGGTATGTGACATCGAAGAGCGGTAAATTCAGTTCAAGAGTATTCGGTGTGGTCAAATAATAGGTCACATTCAGATACGTTACAGGACTGAAAATGCGTTCAGAATGCAATGCGATTCGTGCATTTCGTGTAAGTGTGCCTAGCAGACTAGCTTCCACCAAGTTGCATAACTTACATAAAGTTATATAAAGCATACAAGTTACATAACAAACTAGCCCACTTTGCGCTTCGGCCGTTAGTTGCGAACAAGCGTAAGTTTGTATACACACGCTATAAATGCGGCAGCTATTCGGTGTTTTCAGGAGCCGCCCAATGGAACAGGCATGACCGAAACGTTTCTGTCAGTGACCCCAAGGTGGCACTGTGTTCACTCTGGAGCCATCCCCCTTTCTAAGTCCCGGCGAATCAGAGGACTGCTCCGGGACATTGAGAGAGTCCGTACCCTCGGGACAAGCCATCGGACCGAAGGAGCTGTTTAAAAGCGGACAAACAGCCGCGGGTGCTGGCCGTTGGCACAGCGTTAGTCCCGCAACTGAGCCGATACTTCCCAGCTACAGCACTACAGCACTACCGTGGGTAGGAGCCGGTCGGAGGAACAGCCTGCCTTCACAGCTACAGCACTACCGTGGGAAGGAGCCGGTCGGGGAACAGCCTGCCTTCACAGCTACAGCACTACCGTGGGTAGGAGCCGGTCGGGGAACAGCCTGCCTTCATAGCTACAGCACTACCGTGGGTAGGAGCCGGTCGGGGGAACAGCCTGCCTTCATAGCTACAGCACTACCGTGGATAGGAGCCGGTCGAGGAACAGCCTGCCAGCGGTCAGATCTGATCCCAGGTCAGATCTGATGAGACCACACGCCCTACAGGAACAATTTGGCTTAAACTGACTATGTCACTGGGTGGTAAATTCGATAGACTTTACTGGCCAAGATAAGGGTGCTACGTAACAATCAGACTTGTGCCCAAATCCTTAAGTGGGATCTGGGATACCAGTGGATCCCTCAATATAAAATGCATGAAGATTTTGAATCCCAGGGGATCGATTTTGCGTAAAATGCATGAAGATCCTCCTGGATCCCACGGCGTGAAATACTTCAGGATCTGGGATCTCCTAGTGGATCTCTAATTTAAACGAGCCTCAGCTCTGGGAACACAAGATGCAGGGACTGGCATAGCAGTTTCTATTTTGCGTATTTAGTATGAACTATGTAGATATCTAATACCTGCAAATCACCTTGTAAGTTGTACCTATAGTTAACTTAGACATCATAATTAATTTTCCCATATTATAAAATTAGCCAGAAGTGGGACACCTACCAAAGTGCCTGGATCCAAAAGTTGGATCTGAGATCCCATTGAATCTCTCGACATAAAATATATTAGGATCTGGGATCTTCGTGGATTCCTCAGCTTAATAACTGTGTGCCTGGATATGGTGTCCATGTGGATCCCGGGACATAGGACACAGATATCCGGATCGCAGCTTGATTCCGAATCCAGGCACATGTCTGGCAACAATTTACAAATATTTTAGCATCAAACAAGTTGTTTTGCCAATAAAGGCAACGAAATTTAAATTGTATTCCAATTGTAGAACATCTAGGCTTGCAGTTCACGCCTCAAAGTAACACCGTTCGTTTGGACGAAGCTAAAACTGCAGTAACAACCCTCCACAATCCACATGCATCGCGATATTATGCACACAACGTCTGCCACTTACTGTTCCTCGAGGACGATGGTGGAGTCGAGCCAGTCTCCTCCGATGCCGCCATGCTCGGCCGGGGTGCCGACACCGAGGAGGCCCTGCTCGCCGGCCTTCAGCCACACCTCCCGAGACACCTGGCCGTCCTTCTCCCACCTGGAGAACAAGGCAGACGCGTCGTCAGCGGCGCTCAGCTGACACAACGCAGAACAGATCGCGTCGGTACCTACCGCGCAACGGACACAACGCGGGGCAGAGCAGCGACATTCATGACTGCTGCGATGAAATACAACAAGAACACCCTAACAAAACTGAACGGTCACTTACTGGCTATGATACGGCTTCACTTCCTGGTCGAAGAACTTGCGGACGGACTCGCGGAACATGTCATGGTCCGAGTTGAAGATTTTCCGGCCGCCAATGTCAGACAGCTTGGGCAGCTGCGAGGTGGCCGGACGGTACTCGTCGCATCGCCTGCAGAGAGCAGACAAACGTTAATCATGCAGGAATATGTGGCTGCATTGTCGAGTGTCAAGTTTAAATCACAATCACATTTGCACAACAGGTCAGGATGTTGAAGAGACTCCAAGGTGTCATGCCTTATAAACAGCACCCCACACAGCATAATCAGATTGTTGAGTTGTCCTCATCAGCTAACTATAAGATGCCATTGACTAGTTGGGGGCAAATATTATCCCCTGACAAATATTCGCAATAGCTCAAAGACCAACACCAATCACTCTAGCAAAGTGAAACATTGAGTGTTCATAGTTGGAAGAAAGTTGACATATAGTCAACTTCATGAGAACACTAAGGTCACCAATCGCCAGAGGTTAGCAGTTAGCATAATACATGTTTTGTCATATATGTGTCCTCTAATATCAGTCTTAATCTCAATAATTTCAAGAGTTATTAATAAATGGAGGTGGCAACTCAAAAAAGGGAATCAGGCACAAGCTCGCCACCTGCAAGATCCCATGAAAGCTGATCTCAGGTCATTAGTTAGGTCAGAAAGGTCATTGAAACATTGCAATATTCCACAAATTATTCCTTTGTTTCCTGGGAATAACTTTTGACAAAAGCATGAATCCATTATAGTGATGTAGCCTTGACCACTGTGTTAGTCTAGTCAAGCAATGTCAAGTGATACAAAAACTGACCTAGTTAGGTCATATCATATTCCAAACTGGCCTGAGGTCAGGTCAAGGTCACATTTCACATTAATATGTTTTGGAGAACAAAACACAATGGTAAAAAACAGCACAGTTCTTTTTTGATTTGATAAAAAGTTATTGAAGAAAAGCTGCACCTGATCCCAGGGTCAACAGTTGACCTGATACATGTCACAGAGCAAAAATTTCACATGAATCTTCAAATTCGTCACAACAATTATTGATATAAAACATGGCAAATTGAACTATCAATGACCAATGTGGATCTTCACACAGTTTCAATTCCCTTTTGCTTATAATGTAGGGGACACAAAATTGACCACTTCAGAGTTCAGACATCACAAAATACAAAAATAGAGATAGCAGAAATGTAGGCACTTATGACTTGATTACAGCAATATATTTTCAGGAGGGGTCACTGGATAAACTGGTGATCTAATCCAAGATGACTCAATAATCATAGCATCTAGCACCATCTCATATATAAAAATGACTCAATTACAATGTGTATTACATAGTTTGTACCAAATATTCCATTCTGCATTTGAAAAGAATGTAATTTCAACAAGTTAATCATTGTTAACTGCTAGGGCCTGCTTCAATGGCCAATATTTATCTTGCAGACAGCTTAAATGATGATGCCAGGCAACTTTAACTTAACTGTGTTACCAATTGTATTTATGTAAGATATCACATTCAAAATTCTGTTCTTTCTAAAAATATGATATTCAAAAGTACATATAGACTAGTGGTGCCAATCGGTGCAAACATTTTCGGAAATCCGAATTTGTTCAAAGATCGGTTCGGTTTCGGACGGACAAAAGCATATTTCTTTGGACATTTTCGGACAGCCATGCCAATAGCTTTGTGATCACTTACCAGTTACTTTTTAAAATCAAATGTTTCCTGTATATAAATGGATGCATGATGATTGCGGCTTTCGGATATCTTATGGATAGCGATATTTGACACCAGTGCCTATACTTATGCATTTATTGGAAATGATACACTGAATGTTTTACATCCCATATCAGATTTTTTTCTGGCTTTTGGACACACAATGATTTTCGGACAGTTTCGGACTGACAAGCTTGACCATGGTCTTGGACATCGGTCGGACATTGGACTAATATTTTCTGAAACTGGCACCACTAATATAGACATAGGGTCAGCCACCATAACCCTGAATACATCCTATGTCCTATCCTCAGACTTTCCATGTTATTTGAATGTAAGCAACGCATCAGTATCATCTGCATTCTGATAGCATGCAAATTACGAAGTCTGAGATTTGGACACATACAAAGATTGGACTTTTAACCTAAGAGAAACCAAAGCTTAAATATTATGGGTGACAATAAATAGGCACTTAAAAACCTTCTTTCCAAAATTTTCCCCTAAACTATCTTTTTGCCCCTTTGCATGCCCTTATACACAACTTTTGCACAGGTACTCCAACTTAACCAGCGCCCGACTGGGCCTCTGCATTTCCTTCGCCCGACTGGGGGGGTGTGTGTTTGAACACACCCCCTCTAACTCGGCTCCCATGGCTTGTAGACCAAAACAAAAGACATTGTTCGAACCGTATCAAAATCATTTCGAAACTATTTCAGACTTTTTTTCGGTCACGTCAAAACTCAGGTCACTAGAGGTCATCGAAGGTCAAAATTTTCAAGTTTTAGGACATCGCTCCAGAAACCCCCAAATATCTCGGAAACTATGCTATCTGAAGCCAAACGTTAAAAAAATATCGTAGCCATTGAAAATTTTGCAATCGCATGTATGTCCTCAAAATTGACTCAGGTCAATAGTTTTGCTCTAGAGGGCATTTTTTAGTCAAAAAAGTGATTTTTGCCAAAAAATATTTTCGGTGCAATAACTTCTTACCTAACCAACGATAACGCCAAATGTTTACGCCATCCTGTTGTCTCGTCCAAGGAACGCTTTGAAAATGGTCACAATTTGATCATTATAGTCAACTGAAAAAAATGACCTCAGGTCAAGCGTCAAGTTTGGTGACCCAAGTAGGTCATGTAGCCATATCAGTAGGATGTGTCTTGACGAGACCCAAACACACTGGTGAAAGTTGCAGTTCTCTATCTGCATTATGGCCAGAGTTATGACGAAAAAGGTGTGTGACCTCGGATGCTTCAGATGACCCCGTAATGTTCCCTGAGAAAAACCTGCACTTGGATCATACATAATATCATATGATAACTCATCCAGAAGGAAATGGACTGATATCGTCGACAATGAAAGCATTTGATTATTTATCCGTTGACTTATAATGGGGAGATCGCAAAATTGACCCGACCCAAGGTCACCGATACAAAAAATCCAAGATATACATTTTGAAAGATACTAATGACTAATGTAATCCATGGAAAGTTTAATATCGATCCTGAAAACTGTTAGTATGGCCCACGACCGCAAACTTTTTAAGGAAGGTCACTTGACCTGACCTGGTGACCTGACCCCTGACACGAACTTGAATTTTCACAAAATGTCCGGAAAGGAATCAGTGAATAGGTTATGCCAAATTTGGCGGCGCTATGCACCACCGTTTTTCTTATCTTGAAAAAACATTGAGGGGGGGTGTTCAACACCCCCCCCCAGGGGGCCCGATAAAGTCCTTCATTCCCTACCATTTAAACGCTAAAGGACAACTGTATTTCATTCGGTATTAGTATTTTGTCCCAATTCTGAACCTAACCTAAGTGAGCATCTAGCTGTAGACAATCCCCACAGACCAGCGTGTGGCAGGAAACAATTGTAATGACATCAAACCTAACCTAACCTTTACAGAAATATGGTCGCAGGGACCCACATTTAAAATGCTCCGCTCACAATTGCTTGCAGTGCTGCAGAACCTACCAGGGTGTTGTCGTCCCCTGCAGATAGATGCTTGTAAGTGTAACCTAACAGCGGTCAGCAGCAACAAAGGGTTGGGAATGAGGGCCAAAAAGTTGGACCTGAAGTGAAAAGGTTGCTCCTTGTAGTAAGTTGTTAATGAGAGGCTTTTAATTGTAATGTCTTTCAAAGGTGGCGAAAGTATTATTCCCCAAACACAATTATGTAAGCACTTTCACAAATGTGGCGCACTAGTTTACTTACCCTGCAGTTACACTGAAATTCCTCGCAAAGAAGCTTCCATTACCAGCCTGAATGACAGCTTTCTGCCGCAAGTAAGTAGCAGCAGTACGACCAGACGTTTTGCAGCATCCGATAAGAGACATTTCTAGAAATTAAAAGGACACAGAGCTCTCAAACCCGCCTCGGCAAATATCAGCTGCGAAGAGAAGAAATCGGCCTTCACCCTAAGGTGGTAGGGTTGATCAAATTTGGAAGCAATTTTCCGTTAACAAAAGTTTGTCTACGTATTTAAAAAAAAAGTTTGTTGAGTGAGACCTCCAGGCTACAGCCCCGAAAACATTTTTGTAAAATAAATCAAAAAAGTTTCAGGACCAATTTAAATTAAATTCAATATAAAACCCCAAAATGCATCATTTAAGTATTTTACGTCACACATTTCTAACGACTCAAGATAAACTTTCAGCTGTTGTAGTAAAAAGTGGCAGCAATTGATAAAGCACAAAATAGCGCAGGTGTGACAAAACAATACTTAAAAATGAATTGGTAAACAGCATTAGACGGCAATCGGAAACAGTGGGCATGGGGTATTCTCATCCATGCAGTGGGCTACAAAGCAATTGACTAACTCTTATAGGCCTTGGGTGATAACTAATAGACAGGTAGGTACTAGCGTACAAATATGTATACACCTGGGTACAAGCATTAGAGATCATAAATACATAAAGAGGCCCTGCACATAGATCTGCAGCAATTCAGTGGGTCTTTTTAAGCAATACAATGCTCCTACAGTTTCTTTATAAATAGTATGCACGCACATATGCCAATTACATCTGATAATAATTTTTTTTATTAATTTTGCCTACAATGATGATGATTGGGGCTTAAGGGCGCCGCAACAATTTTGCCTATGATGTAGGTAAATAATGCCTACAAAACTGTCTCCAACAGAAAAAACAGTGGCTTAGTTAAGCATGGGCATCTATAATGTTAAAAAATATGCTTAAAAAGACCCACTGAATTGCCACAAAATTAAGTTGAAGTACTTTAGCATAGGCAGGGCCTCTCTATGTATACATGATCTCTATGGGTACAAGGCCCTCTACATAGGAGGGCCTGAAATTCAGATAGCTGTTTTCTGCAGGGTGATAGAGGAGTTTCATGTGCCTGGAATCAATTATCTGGCAGGCCTACGCACATTGTATAAGGTATGAGCTGGACCCCTCTTTAGTCTAAACTGGTACCTTGGAACTGGGTGAGACTGATAGTTCTAGTTCATGGCTGGGTTCCAGGAAGATATGTGTAGGCTATTTAACTCTCAACACAACCACCCAAATAGTGTGAATAGTGCCTAGTTTTCCATAGTAAAAGTGACAAAATTAAACACTCATGCTGCATTCATCACCTCTGGCTCTGATGTTGCATGACAAAGTAATAAACTGAATATTTAAAATTGATAAGCCTATTAAGTAACTGGTTTTAGGTGAAATAATGTGTGGCTGATCACATAGGCTGCATAAAATAAAACTTAAGCATTGTTGTTTGAGAAGGGTTTTCTATCCAAACTGTACCTCTCCCAAAAATGTACTTCTATGTAATTGCTGGTGAATATACCCTAAAGGTACCATGCCCAAAATCACAGCACCAATGCACCACCAGTAGCATGAAGAGGGTTATGACTTATGTCATGTCTGTTATTACAGTAGTTTACCCTGGTCATTAGTATGTTAGCTTCAAACCTGTATCATTTTAGTAATTGTTAATATTGCTAGTCTGCATTTAGCATTGGCAGCAGCCAAAAAGCTTTAAATAATTCATCATAGCATTATTTTTAAAAGCACCCTACTTTGGACTCATGCTAGGCCAAATAACAGTGCTATTATCTTTGCCTCAGCTTGTTGAATTTATCTCAAGATCCCTTCAAGTTCATATGCGCACCCTGGTTGGATCTATGGTTTTCTGAGGCTTTATCGATCATGTATGTGTCTTGATGTCTATCTATGTTACAGGTTGCTGTAGTGTAAGGTCTGCTTACTGATCAATCAACATGAAGTACAGCATCTGGTAAGGCTTCATTTGGCCATCTTGATTGATGTAGCCTTGTATGAAAATGTACATGCGATTGCATACACACTCACAATTAAATTCCTTACAAAATTGGACCCAAAATAACATTGCTTTTGAACTGACAGAAAACAATGCAAAGGAAGCATTCAATGGTTAGGCAAGACGGAAACTTTCTTTGAGATGGTAGATCTCTGGGCAAGGTAAATCCAAAGATTATATGTGCCTGTTTTGCCTTGACCTGTGGCTGAAAGCTCCATCCACATGCTCTCTAAGTCACCTAATGTCACTGGGCAAAGCTGGTAATGTGCCATCTATGAGCATTGAGCATGTTGCCACTTCAGACATTCAGTGAAGAACTGGAATCTTTCTGCCTGATGATGAAGCAGATGGCTCAGATGTTATTAATCTGTTTAATGTGAATTAGCATGCTAACACTTGCACACGATTCCTGCTGAGTATCTGCCCATGTAACTTACCACTTACTTTGTTTTGTTCACTGGTGTTTGACACAAATTACAATCAATCACCACATTGTTAACTTAAAAAGCACGGTGTCTTGTTTTTCAGCATGGTATCCGACTTTTTCTACCCGAACAGTGGCGGGGTAGAGGCTCATGTGTTCCAGCTGTCACAGTGCCTCCTGGCCTTGGGCCACAAGGTGATTGTGGTCACCCATAGCTACGGGAACCGCGTCGGCATTCGATACATGACCGGCGGTCTGAAGGTATGCTCTATCCACAGTAGTGTGCTGGCTGTCATCTGTCTGACACGTCAACCTGGCTGATATGTGGGCGATAACTCCACGTTTATATATTCTGCGTAGCTTGCTTTGACAAATGCATATTGATTTCTGGTTCTTGGAGATAATTTTTACTCCAGATCTCGGGAAATGCCTCGCATGAGTAGGTTACATCGTACAACGGCTAATCGTGATTCGTAATCACCTTTATTAAATCCTGTAGCCTCTTGTCACTGCAGTTGTTATTTCTCAGCGGCGTTCTGTCAGCGCCATCATCGCCCGTCGCTTCCGCCGCGCAGGTGTACTACTGTCCCTACAAGACGTTCTACAAGGCCAGCGTGCTGCCGACCATGATGACCACGCTGCCGCTGCTGAGGAACATCTTCATCAGGGAGCAGGTGGACATCGTGCACGGCCACTCTGCCTTCTCCACGCTGGCGCACGAGGCGATGCTGCACGCCGGTGGCATGGGAATCAAGGTGATAATGATTTGAGTCAAGTGCGCCTCAGCTGAATGTTCTATTGTGCCTATGGCGAGACGAGGTGAAGTGAGCCACTGCCATGACGGGCCTCTTCAGAAACTAAATGTCGTCAGTGTGTCGTGTGACTAGAATGACAGCATGGGATGCTGTGGTGTTCCCCAAAGGCTACGGCATACCGATAGGCAGTGTCTAGATGAGTCAAGGTGACTAGAGGAGTAGCAATATGTGTTGTTTCATGATATACCAGACACTAGAAACACATTAACAATGTCTTCACCAGTTGAGCGGTAGTTTGTCGCGGACAGTCGCTTTGTATCGCTTCTGTCGTGGTCTACTGATGGTCGGCAGGCTTGCTGTCGGCAGACAATGCTGCCATTGAACCAGTGGTCGCTGTGTGGCCGACCGATGTGAATGATCGCTGTGTGGCTGACCGATGTGAATGATCGCTGTGTGGCTGACTGATGGGAATGATCGCTGTGTGGCTGACCGATGTGAATGATCGCTGTGTGGCTGACTGATGTGAATGATCGCTGTGTGGCTGACCGATGTGAATGATCGCTGTGTGGCTGACCGATGTGAATGATCGCTGTGGTAGCTGACTTATGGGAAATGACGCTGTGTTTGGCCGACCGATGGAATGATCGCTGTGTGGCCGACCGATGGAATCGAATCGCTGTGTGGCCTTGACGCGATGTGAAATGATGCTGTGTGGCCGACCGATGTGAATGAATCGTGGTGGCTGGACGATGGGAATGATCGGTGTTGGCTGACCGATGGGAAATGAATCGCTGTGTGGCTGACCGATGTGAATGGATCGCTGGTGTGGACTGACCGATGTGAATGATCGCTGTGTGGCTGACCGATGTGAATGATCGCTGTGTGGCTGACCGATGTGAATGATCCTGTGTGGCTGACCGATGTAACATCCACAGACAGTTTTCACCGACCACTCGCTGTTCGGCTTCGCGGACACGTCTGCGATCGTCACCAACAACTTCCTCCAGGTGTCGCTGGCTGACGTGGACAACTGCATCTGTGTCTCCTACACCGGGTAAGCCGTCACACCGTGTCTCCTACATCTGTTTCTGTTTCACACCGTGTCTCCTAAATCTGTTTCTGCTTCACACCGTGTCTCCTAAATCTGTTTCCTGTTTCCTGCACGGGATAACATCGCAGCATTAAATCTGTTTTCGATATTGGAACCGTGATTCTCGGATGCGTTCTGTAAACTGTGTGTTATGTGCTGTTATCGTGACTGTGAGACAAGTTTTCGTCTCGAGTTTTCACCTCTGCCGGTCCGCATCGCTCCAGGAAGGAGAACACAGTGTTACGCGCTAACGTCACCTCACACCGCGTGTCGGTGATTCCGAACGCCGTGGACAGCGCCGCCTTCACACCGGACCCTTCACGCAGACGTACCGACAGGGTGAGCACTGAGACTGCCACACTGGCAGGGGGAGCTGAGATAGGCGCACTCTCTGTCACAGCTGGTGGCAGGAGCAGGTGCAACGTCTGAATAAGGCTGCTATGGCCAGTACCGATGCGGTATGCGCGTTTGCTAAGCGTAGGTCGTGTTTTGTCCGAAAATACTACCCATATAATATGCAGTTGAGGCGCCCTTAAACCCAAATCATCATCATCATCATCACCCATATAATATGCGGGTCTGATATTGTGTGTTAACATTTTTGTATGTAATATCCTGTTTTTTTAGCACAAATAATTCCAATTGTTTCGCTTGCCTTACGAATATATTTTCCCTGGGAAAGTTCCTTAAGTTATTTCAACAAAAGTGCGTGCTACATTCTCGTTGTCTCTGCCACAGATCACAGTGGTGATGGTCTCCCGGCTGGTGTACCGGAAGGGGGCGGACCTGCTGGCCGGCCTGCTGCCGCTGGCCTGCTGCAAACACGACAACGTAAGCCTCCTCTGTGGAACATCACGGTCCCCCAGCTAACACAGCAAATCCCCTGATCCATGCCACGGTAATGATGCTAGCACGACGATGTAAGTCTCCTCTGTGACGCATTACGGTCTCCCAGCTAACACAGCGAATCCCCTGATCCATGCCACGGCACTGAAGCTAGCACGACAACGTGAGTTGCTCTTGGGATGTCACATCAATGTCTTCAAGCTTACACAATGATGAAGTCCCTTGTGTAATGCCAATGTCCCTCAGTAAACACAACAACGTGAGTCCCTTTGATCACACTATTGACCTGTTAACAATAACGTGAATCCTTCTGGCCATACCGGCGGAATATAAGCGGATTAATCAGTCTTGTGCACCAAATCAGCCTGTGGCTCTCGGCGGGAGGTAAAGCCCCAATATATGTGGGTTGTTGCTGTTATTTATTCGCACTACATCGCCGTTCTCATCGCGCTCAGTCCCATTTGCTTTTTCTAGATGCATTTTCTGATCGGAGGTGACGGACCGAAGCGCTCTATGCTGGAGGAAATCACCGAGAAGAACCATTTGAGTGACCGGGTTACATTCCTGGGAGACCTCAAACACTCTGAGGTCAGACTTGTTGCGACGTGTGCGACGGTTTCAAAGTTTGCTGACCAACCACGCCTCTACTACGTTAGGACTTGTTGACGTAAAGCATAATTAAATAAATTACATTTGTGTGCTCTTTCAAGTCCAGCTTACTACGCTTGGGATAGTATGAGACGATCAGTTTGAGGGAATTACCAACTGAATGAAGTAATATTGACCATCAACTAATGGTGTTTTGCTGATAATAATAAATAAAATATTGGTTTGCGATAGTTATGGGCGCCATCGTGTGCATTGCCTTCTTTGATGTGGTTCAGCGATGCCGGTATGGACATCTAGTATCATGCAGGTGTGCTGGCGTTAAGTTGTGTGTCGTATCTGGGCCGCAGGTGCGAGACGTGCTGGTGCAGGGCGACATCTATATCAACTGCTCGCTGACGGAGGCGTTCTGCATCGCCATAGTGGAGGCGGCCTCCTGCGGGTCAGTCATCAACTCCTGACCCTGTACTTCGCCGTGTTGGGAGGGAAAGTTGGTCGGGGGATGAAACGAACGAAAGGAATGCATGCAATAATCAGGGTCCTAGGATTGCTTTGGAACTGGGGTGCAGAGTGGAAAATTCGGGCAAAACAAATTAAGTGTAAAAAATCAACGAAAAAGCAGATGTAGTCCGCTATATCAATGTCCAATTACCCGCTTACCAAAATTAGTTATTGACGGCAAATTTTTACCAGTTTTTCCCTCCATAGTCCCTATCATTGCATTCATAAATCAGAATCAGGGTTCCAATGGACTATTTGCAGGGTTGTTTGGTGAATATTTGCAAAATCATTAGACAAATGTGCTGATCAACGTGATACACACCATGTTGCATATAAATAAATATTTCGCGATATTTTTGTATGCAAAAGTGTATTATTTATAAAGCACTTGATGTAGTGACGTCAATTAGCAATAATATTGCCCCAGCACGAAAGCATGGTGTTTCGGGCATTTCCCGTGGCAAATACAAATGGTTAAGCGCTTTCCTCCGATATGCTGTTCTCACCAAACTGCTCAGAAATTCATTGAGATTTATGCTGTGTATATTCAAAACAAAGCGTCGTCTTAACCCTCGCCCTGGCGTGTGTGTGTGTGTGTGGGGGGTCATTTTGACCCCCCTGATTTTTTATTCTCAGAATAGTGAGAACACGGCGGCGCATTTTGTACAGCTGTTTGAACATCAATTGCCCGCACTTTGTAAAAAAATTGACTTCAGGTCGTCTCAGGTCAGGTCACCAGGTCACGTCAAGTGATTTTGCCTTCCAAAAAAGTTTGTGATCGTGTCAAAGCCACAGTTTTTGTCCCAAATATTTGAAACTTGCAGGATTTCTTAAGACCATAAATACCTACAACCGGTGTATCTTGGATTTTTCGCATTGGTGACCTAAGGTCAGGTCAATTTCCTGACTATCAATTTCCTGATTATAAGTGAACAGGAACATAAACAAATGTTTCCTTTTCAGAGAAAATGCATTGGATCAGGCTGATTCTTTCAGAATCATCTAATTTTAGCTCATTCTGGATGACGCTTCACTGTGTTCGTCTTGACTGGCCGCGTCGCCCCATATGCAACATGACCTACCTGGCTCACCGAATGACCTTAACCCTCGCCCGTGTAGGGCAAGACCACTGCGTGACCGTGTAGGGGGGGGGGGAATACGACCCCCCTTGGCGTTTGGTCCCTAATTGAGCTAGAGACTCGATTAAAAAAACGAGCGTGTTGCTTGTGACGAGAGGAAGCCATTGGCATCTGACAATATTAGCCCTGAAAGTTATAAACTTATTTTAGAATTAACGAACGAAATACCATGACCTTTTCCTCAAAGATATTACAAATCAAAAAGTTATCAAAAATTAAGTTATTATCTCGTAATATTTCAGCCACAGGCCTTTATCAAACAGTCAACATATATTACGATATAATAACGAAATAATAACTTAATTTTTGATAACTTTTTGATTCTTTAATATCTTCGAGGAAAAGGTCATGGTATTTCGTTCGTTAATTTTGAAAACTATGTTCCTCGCACAAGCATTAAGCTCTATTAAATTATTTTAGGATTAGTTAAGCCCAATTATATGACCTAATTACTTATACAATTGTCAAACACTAAGGAGTTAAGGACCCAATCACTTTCTTCTACACAAACTGCGTAAGTTTCGTAAGTATCTCCAAGGATTACCGGGATTGCCTTAAAACAAATCAACTATCATCAACATTCGGTAAAGAGAGATGACGACATTCGAAATAAGTCCCTATTCAAATACACTAGGGATTTATTTTTGGGAAATGTAAAAACCAAACTCAAATTTACTTTTGATAAGACCTCTGTGGTTCTTTAAACTTCTACACTACTTAATTTCAATGGAAATCCAACAACTGGGCTATCTCAACTCAAATATAATGTTAATGTGAAACATTTCCTTTAAAGGAAGTAGTTCACCTTCAACATGGGTTTTGAACTGAGATAGCAGTTTTGTAGCCCGTGTTGAAAAACCTCAACTGCAGTTTTTCTGGACCGAAAAGGCCTCCAGCCGAATATATTTTACTTTGTCGAAGGAATGCTTGGGGCCATTAAAGGGAGTGTGCCTACTCATATTGGTCACGTGGAGTTGTTGACACTAGTCCTGTTAGGATATATTTTTTCTGAATTTAGACATGTTCCTCAATTTCCCATGATTCACTTTTAGTGCTGAGATATTCCAAACTTCCCAATCAATTTCCGACGGAACGTTAATTATCGATATTAAGGCCAGAGAGCTTTCGCTACTAGAAGCATTGCCTTAAGTACAACGCTAGCATAATTGCTAGCTCTGGCCAATAGTAAAACAACTCGTGAGCACTGATAACAGCTGCGAACAGTTGCCTCGATAACTATAACAAACCTACATTGCCTCGTAAGGTTTTGGTTTATCGTCTTTGGTGTGCCATTATAGGTAACATCTTCCGTTAACTCTGTTTATAGTGATTAGTGAGATCGTTTATGAGTTTTCAACAAAACAATGCAAAACAGAATATAAGTACAAAATTCAACTAAAGGGGCTCCAGACGTGAATTTTAATCGTAACCATAATCAAACCAATAGCTTCTTACCGTAATACAAATATATTTGACATTTCAAAAGAGTAGGCACACTCCCTTTAACAAAGAATGTCAGGAATGTGGGCCTTCGGGAGGCTATACAGTAATCTTACGCGACTACTTCCGAATCTGATTGGCTGAGCCATTCGATTCTTTCGTTTGACGTTGCGGAGTACGCATATAGTTTTGATAAAATAAATTATTACGTCCTTTTGTCCTGAATCGGCGCGATGTATGGCTATTTTTGACAATATGAAAAGAAGTTGTATTTAAAAATATAATCAAATCGTGTTAAAAAAATCAAAGGTGAACTATTTCCTTTAATCACTTGATTACAAATCAAATTAATGCATAGAGGATATGCGATGGAAAATTTCGGCATTTGTTATATTTTTCATTTCAGGAAATAATTGGAATTATCGTTGAAATTTGCAATTACAAATTACACATCAACCAGGATGTAGTACTTAGTTTACAATTGATCATGCAACAGCTCGAAGTAATGGTTATATGAAATGGCAGGGGCGCAGCCAGGGGGCAGAGGGGACACGTGCCCCCCCCCCCATTGGGCCGACTTTCACGCTAAAAAATTGTCGGCGACGTCCTGCGCTGGCTGCTTTGTCGCCTTGCCGACACGCTCAGAGGGCCCTCCGACCTGCCTTAGGGCCCCTCCGTGCTGACTAGGAGCCATTCGGCTGTCGGCATGTTCAGAGGCTCTTCTGACCCACCCAGGGGCCCTTTAAACTTCCCAGGGGCCCTCCAGCCTGCTGAGGGAACCACGGCCTGGCAAGGGACAGCGATGGCTGCTTTTTCGAACAGATTCAATGGGCTCCAGGGCAAACTCGATGCCCCTGAACACACTCTAATGGGCACCTGGGCCTGGGCAGGCTTGAGAGGCCCCTGAGCATGCTCGAGAGACCCCCGCGCAGTTTTTCTGGCCCCTGGGAGGGCTCAATGGGCCCCTGGACATGCGCCTGAGTCCTCTGGACAGGTTTTTGGGGTCCCTAAGTGGGCTCAACAGGTCCCTGGACAGTGAACATGCTCAAGAGGCCCCCTGGATTGGCTTCGAAAGCCCTTCAGTGTCTCTGAAGACCCTTTACATTCATGGGCGCCATATAACTATTTTGTTGCGGCGCCCTTAAAATCATCATCACTACATTTTACATGCAGCTGAGTGACCTCTGGCCTGGTTTGAGAGCTCCTCTGTGGCCTTTTGAAAGCCATTCAGCTAATGCAAAGGGTATCTGGGCATTCTCGATGGGCCCCCTGTGACCTGTAACTGTAGGGGAGTCATTACCCCTTCCCCCCCCCCCCGGCTGGCGCTCTGTGACGGGAGACCGTGTTTGTGTTTTCGATATATGGGCGAGTGTATAACAATGAGTACGGACGCGGTGCGTGGTAATGAGATCATAACGAATCTGATGAAGAGGTGTGGTGAAACTACGAGGTTGTGTATCGAACGAAAGCGTAAGACAATGAGTCGATCTAGATATGAGGTGCCGTTGAAAATCCCAGTGTTGAGCTTGATGTAATGTCTCCTGGTTTGCTGGCGTGTAACACCGTGCCGTGTTGCCTGCCGCGCCTAGGCTGCAAGGTGGTAGCACACGTGTCGGGAGGGTGCCGAGGTGCTCCTCCCCGCACCGACCAGATTGGCTCACTCGGAGCCGCACGTCCAATGTAAGTGATCAGAGCGACTCAGCCGTCACCACGGCCGGAGAGCTAGCAACACTACCCCGTCTGAGTAGGTAACGTGTCGGGTGCTGTGACGAGGGCGAGTATTTTGTGTTTTGGTGTATCAACCCATTTATATTCAATCTTCACACCGCCGCTTCTGTGTGGACGGTATTGTGTTCCCAGACATGCGGCTGCCAGTGTCATTTCTATGACCAGTGTATGACGTCCTGTCTGTGTGACCTATGTATGACGTCCTGTCTGTGTGACCTGTGTACGACCTGCGCGTGACCTGCGTATGCCCCGTTTACGTCCTGCAGCTCTGCTGTGCGGTCTGGACGCGGCGGTGGCGGCGGCCGGCCGTCCGCCTGCCCTGGCGGCTGGCCGCCTGGGAGCGACACCAGCGCGTGGCCAGCATGTACCAGTGGCAGGCGGTGGCGGCCCGCACCCAGGCCGTGTACGACTCCGTGTGGCAGGCGCCCGCCAGAGACGCACGCAGCCGGGTACAGCGGTAAGTCGTGCCAGCCAGCGGCAGAACAGTGGTTACACGATCTAACTTAGGGGAACCAATTTTTTGCCTGCGGCGTTTCTTTAATGCATATACCAGCTTTTGACGCCTGTGGCACTGTCGTTGACTGTGGTTTATGCTCATCACTGTGGCTTTGTGTCACTGGCACTTTTGCTGCAATGTGGTATTATGCTCGTCAGCCATTTGCACCCGCAGATTTAAACAAAATCATATTTTACAGTCAAAGTTTTCACGGAAAAAAATTCCAAGTTCAGAAAAATGGAGAAACATGCCACTTTTCTACCACTGCTGCCAGCATCGTGGTGCCGCCGCGTCATGCAGTGTACAGCATAGCGTAGACTATGACTGGATGACTCGTTTTGGTACTAACAAAAACGTCAGCATTACATATTCTACTGAAAATAGGCGAAACTACCATTTCTAAGTTGTACATAATACCGTTGGATAACGTTTCAAATAACGTCGCGCGAAAAGATACTGTTATATATACCTAACATTTCATATGATCATTCAATCTCAAACAATACAGAGTAATGCTCAGGTGACATGTCACGTCAGAAAATAAGAGTATGTTGTGCTATGTTCCGTCCGTTGTGCCGCAGGTATCTGTCGTCGGGCCCGCTCTCGGGGAAGTTCATGGTCGTCATTCTGCTTCTGCTGCGTCTGTACTCAGCGATACTCGAGTGGCTGCAGCCGCGGGAGGTAAGCTGGTGGCCGACTATTCATCGGGCTGTGCGGCTGTTGATACCGGTACATAAGGCCAGTAGCCCCTTCGAAGTGTGGTTGGTTTAATTGTTGATAACATGGGCTTGCATGGGATAGCTGTTATGCACTTAACAAAAGGTTGTTGTGCATTCGAAAGAATCCTGGCATAAGTTCCCAATAAACATTTCGACGTCGGCAGATGGCATCTCGGCAGCGGCATGCCGACGTCGGTTGGACCTCGGCTGGACGTCGGCATAGGCGGACATATACGACGTCCAGCCGACGCCGGTCTGACGTCGGCATGCTTGCTGGATTAAAAATTGTAATGATCGAGACAGTAGAAATTAAACTAATCCTGATCGTAAATCTTCGGTGAAGTGGCAGAGCGTCGTCAGTTCGTAGGAATCTTGGGATCCGATGTGATTACAGCCAGATACAACCATGCCATTGTCATCACAACTGACCACGGCGGCTGTTTGTTTTTCGCAGGACATTGAACTGGCCGCGGACTGGCGACGTGACTTTCGAACCACCGATCCACTACTTCAGAGCTGACATCGCCGCCGGCACGGCTGCTGGATCTGAATCGGAGCCAACAAGGTGCAGCCACAAGCCAAGAGTGTCCTCCGATGTGAAACCCAGGCATTGAGCGCGCTACCTGTGTCTTGTACCGTCAGACTATGTCAGCAATAGTTGCCTGTGTGAAGCTTGAGCTACTGAGTGGTTTGACGGATGGACAATTGTACAATTAGCTCAAGGCTAGGTCGGGTATTTTCTCTAGTCACCGATTAGGCGACCAACAGGGTGAAACAGTGAACAGTGTTGAGATATTTCTCAGCCTTGTTGGTTCATATTGCTATGAAAAATGCTCCATTTTTGTATACAGTTAATGATTTCAAAACGTGATATTGTGATAAACTGTTTTCTGTCATGCTGATGTTTATAGAGTGATATGACTGGCAGCCCATATTATGTGTTAATCATTTGGGAAAAGAACATACCATACCTGGCAATTGCTAAAATGCTTGAATTCATCATGTATTACAAAATTGATCTTGGCATTTCCAGCTGAGATGTCTACCTTGTCACCAACTTGATGAGGTTATTATGCTTGACCTTAAATTTTGTACCATATAAGCCAAAAGAAAGCCCTTAGAATTGCAGGATACTGCAGGTTCC
>VOPJ01002729.1:0-77480 GCA_014673585.1 Semibalanus balanoides | reverse complement strand
GAATGCTCCCGACATATATAATCAAATCAAGCTGGCAAATCAAAAGCCCAAGACCATTCAAATGTGGGATGATCTTATCACGTGACTTGATATGCCACGCAAGAAGCGGGGTCCTTGGCGTGATATGGTCACCGCGGTCAGTTTTTGGCTTTTGTCTTCGGCTAAAACTAGTGGCTGGAGCAAACATGAGCTCAATTTATTCCTTAACAACTGATAAATATGCATTTTCCTCCGTTAGGTTATATTGAAAAGGTCACGATTATAACTTGACCTTAGGTCACCAATATATAAAATCCGAGATTGTAGTCCCTAATGACCACATGACGTACCATGAGTTGCATGTTGTTCGATTAACCACTGTGTCGGTGTTGCTACCTAAAAACTGTGTGAATACTGTGCAATCTGGACTGTTCTGTCGCCTGCCACGAGTAGTGAACGTCTTTTTAAATTGCACAAACATGCTGACGTTTAAATGACACATTCACCTAAGTGCTTTTTAAACGCAATCGTCACTAAGTAGTTAAGCCAACTGTGAATATTGTGGTCTAAGCGACTAACTTATTTGTATATGTACTATCTGATGAGCAATTAGCAACTAAACTTAATTTTTTACTTTATTTTTATATCGTGATCTGACTTCACCTGTAAGTGGAGGCATTCTCTGTTGGTGATCGAATGAATAAACAAACAAACAAACTGTTTGGTGGTCATGCCATTTGACCTGATCTGGTGACCTGACCTGACCTGGTCGGGGCATTTTTTGTCAAAACTTGGCTTAGTTATTCATTTCAAGTTGCTGAAAGTTTCAAATCGATATCTCTGCGTTTTATATGATTAATGTGGAACAAAACAAGCGGAGGCGAAAAAACGCCTCCCCCCGAGCGCCTTCATGGTTAATTCCTATTCCGTTCGCGAACGTAGCCTAGCGAAGCTTATGCGGGAATTTGACGTTCAAAGGATGGGACTTTTAAACCCGTAGAGAACATGAATCTGGGAGGTAAGAAAGGAAAAATGTCATAATTTGGCCCATTTTCTTTAATTGCCTCAATTTCCGAAGACATAATTTAATCATGCCTAGAGAAAATGAGGTCCCGTGTAACCGTGGTTTCTATATACCCTACAATTTGTGCATACAAATCTCAAACATCTATAGGCGTAGCCAAATATAATATTGTAACCCTCTACTTTACTGATTAAATAAAATGCTTCGCTATTTGGCACATGCTACTTTTCATCGTCAACAATAGAAATGTACCTCTAGGGTAATGGCGATGGCAGGACTTTTAGGCTGGGTAAACATAATTTTTATCAGGGGGCACGTCAGTGCACAGTGGGATATTTTGCCGATTAGCCGGAATAAGTGTATGTCTGAAAACTGTTTTGCCATTGACCACGTGCCTAATTTGAACCATGTATTAACTGGAATGTTAATACACTCCCAGAAGTGATAATACACTGCTAATTGCCTCATGTCAATGACCCTGCATTGATCTCTTGAAAAATTGCAATGACCCTTCTTGGAACTCTTGAAAAAGCGCGGGACGGCCAGGCACTTAATCGTTTGATGTACTCGTGGCATCAAAGATTCAGTTTATGAACTCCGCGCCTTCGGCTCGTTCATAAACTGAATCGTTCATGCCACTCATTCATGAATAAAACTATATTAATTCATGAAGCCCACACTGTCCACCGCAGTAAAACCAGCTACGGTATATCGGAAGAGGAATAAATTGCACACATTTTGACAGCAAAAGCAGTTAAAGGTCATGTCAGGTCACAGAGTAGGTAATGACGTCATAATGCAAGGTATGCATGGTAGTCTGAGCGCCGTAAGCTGCTTTCGCGCTGCAGCTGTTTTATTTGCAACGGTTTGGACTCAGGATGGTCAAGATAGTCAGACTCGGCCGATGATAGCCAGTCAAGAAAATCATCAAGGTACCGGCCAAGGTCATGTCAAGTCATCGGGGAGCCATTTTATGTTGCTTAACCTGGTATTGACGAGGGATACTTAACGCCCCCTGAAGAACTTTCGCAATAACTCAAAACTATTAACGCTATTAACCCTATTCCCTGCGGGGGGCAGATTCTGCTCCCGGTAGTTTTTCGCCCGTCGCTTCTGAACTATTACGTCTATCGTCTTGAAACTCTGGGAATTTTCCTAGAATTAAATAACGCGTATTGCGCCAAAATTGTGAAAAAATGGCACAGCAGAGGCGGCTCCAGGCTCATGTTTTGGGGAGGTCGTTACGATTGCGGTTGTGCGCCGAATGCTTCCTTCGTAGTTTGCGGTGGAATAAAAGCGTCAGAAGCTATGTCACTGCTATATACATCATACATACTTGGATTATTCATATTTGGGGACAGAGGCGCACTCAGGTACATAAAATGGGAGGTGTGCAATTTCGCCGATCAATTTGATAAATAAAACAAATTTAGCGGCGTCACTACACACGAGTTTGACCCAAAAATCAGTTAAACTTTGAAAGGAAACAGTTAACCTTTAAAACACTACAAAAATCACAGAAAGGATTGAGAGAAGCTTTAAATGAATTATCATGCTACTAGTAAGCCATACAAGTATACCTATATTTACGCGGAAAAAAGTATGTTAGTTAATTTGTTCAAACTCACATTTTATCAGAATACTGCAAAATCAGCTGGCTTAGAAGCACGCAATAGGGTGTTTTCACGTGACGTCACAGCCAGACCAGGCTGTGTTGTGGCCCTGCGTGCGGCAGCCATCTTTTTGGGGACAACCGACGCCGAAAAGAGCCGTGGCTATATGGTGAAGTGAAGTGGGATAGAGTTTTTCGGTGTCGATTAATCTAAAATCACGTGACAAATCTAACAAAACAGCAAACACTCTGAACTAGCGCACTAGCACTCGACAGGTGTGTACTCTGCTGAGATTGTGACCTCGAATGACCTTTTCTGAGGTCAACCGAGGTCACTGACCTCCGATGACCTCCGATGACCTTTTTTTGGCTTCTGGCCGCTCTTAGGACAGTTTTTGACGCTGATTTCAAATATTAGAGACATTTGACATAATTATACGTTTCACTGTGATCATGCGCTTCCAAAGTTCAACCGAGGTCACTGACCTCAGATGACCTGACATGATCTTTTTGAAATTTGGCAGTTATTAGATCATTTTGTGACGGTGATTTCAAATTTCGCATGTATTAAACATACTTAGATGTTCCTTTACCATTTTGGCTCGTTTAGTATTCAATTTACACACATTTACGATTTGTGACATTTTGTTTTTTGACATGACCACAGAGATCACCTATTGACCCAGGACCTTACAATCATATGCCAATGGCTTCCGCTCGTCACAAGCAATCCGCTCGTTTTTTAATCGAAGCTCTAGCTCAATTAGGGGTGCAACGCCAAAGGGGGGGGGGTCGTACCCCCTACCCGGACACGCAGTGAATTTGCCCTACCCGGGCGAGGGTTAAACATAAAAAACATGATAAATACCTCACAAAGTACACTATTGCAATTAAAAAAATGAGGTACTGAAACAGTATGTTCTTGTCCAGCACTTTCTCTTATTCTTACGTCATCTGTGCGTCATAACCATGCGTCAAATCAGCACAAATCTGACAATCAGCGACTTGGACAGGGGGGGTCCGGAGTTATGAGACATCACAAAGAAAGTCGGGCCAGCCCGATGATTTGTCCTCCGATTCCGGAAGATACAATCATCGAGGTTGTTTGCTGGGCCTCGTTGCCATGCAACTAAACCAAGTGCGCCAGAATTCGTTTTCACCTTGTCCAGTTGCAGATAGCGTCAGCTGACGGTTGCGCCAGTTTCGCTTCATAGCAGATTAACAAGGCACCGTAATGCGTTAGTAATGGGCCACCGTCATCCAACTCAAGAACAACCCAGGGCATTGCATAGAAGCGTCAGCTGTTAGCATCGATAACGTCAACCACAATGCAAAGTGCATGCCACCAGTCATCAGCTAGAATGGCCATCAGGCACTTAATTTTTCAATGAGTTTTTGATTGGATAGTTAAGTTAAATTTTCATATGATTTCAAACGCCTTTTATTAAATTGATTATAAAATGTATCATTCTCATGTGGCAAAAGTATTCTGGTTTAGGAAAAAATTTAAATTAGTTTGTCCAAACATGCACCCATAGCCCTGTGTTGAAGCCGGAAACCCGCGCTACCTAGTATATAAAGTTACCTTGGCGATTGGAGTTACCTTACTACTTACCAGTCTCCCGGTCCCCGACTTTTAGGACTAAATATGAACTAAGGGGTATTTATGAAGATATGAAAGCGTCTCAAGTAATTTTGAGTATGGGGAACAACTTGGCCATATTAACTCAAAACCCCATGTTTAAAAGGAAGTAGTTCACCTTGGATTGTTTTTTCAAACACGATTTGACTATATTTTGAAATACAACTTCTTTTCATAATGTTAAAAATAGCCATACGTCGCGCCGATTCAGGACAGAAGGACGTACATTATTAGTTTTATCAAAACTATATGCCGCAACGTCAAACGTGACTCAGCCAATCAGATATTCGAAAGTAGACGCGTAAGAGTACTGTATAGCCTCTTCCCAGGTGCGTGAGGCCCACATTCCTTCGACAAAAAGTCAAATATATTCGGCTGGAGAGCCCTTTCAGCCAATATAACTTGCAGTTGTTTTTTTTTCAACACGGGCTACAAACTGAGCTATCGCCTCAGTTCAAAACCAGTTGAAGGCTGAACTATTTCCTTAAAGAAAATAGTTCACCTTCAACATGGTTTTTTACTGAGATAGCAGTTTTGTAGCCCGTGTATGAAAAACCCCAGCTTCAAAGTTTTCTGGATGAAAAGGCTCTCATCCCGATATATTTCCTTTGTCGAAGAATGTGGGGCATCGAACAAAGAGTCAAGAAATGTCGTGTCCGATCAGGAGTGGCTAGACAGTAACTACGCGACTACTTTCGCATCTGATGGATGAAGCAATTGATTCTTTCGGTTGACGTATGCAGAGTAACGCATATAGTTTTGATAAAATAAATGATGTACGTTCCTTTCTGTCCTGATCGGCGCGATGTCATGCGCTTTTTTGACAATCAATCGAAAAAGAGTTGTATTTCAAAAAAATATAATCAAAATCGAGTGTTTGAAAAAAAAAACAATCCAAGTGAACTATTTCCTTTAATGGGAATTGTTTCCTTTAACAGACCGTACAAAGGCCATATTACAAAATGCCATTGCAAACTTTAAAGGTAGCAAATGACAAGGGCTACAAAAAATCCGAATACAGCATGGTTATCTCGGATTTTTTACATTTTTATTTTGTAATGCCCTAAAAAGTAAAAACGGATTTTTTAGACGGTGAGTCAATACTAAACCAACTTAAGCTGTACGTTACAAAATAATTAATATTTTATGGCTATCAGCATCAAAATATAATTAGCATAATTTGGAAAGATGGCTAGGCCCAAAGTTCGGTCCCTTGTTCAACTTGTTCATCGAACAAAGTTGGCCATCAGACGGGAAAACTATGATTGATCACTCCTGGCAAGTAGAGTAAAGCTCTTGTATGAGCCCTGATAACTCACGATCATAACTCACTCTTCACCACATGTGCGGGGCGTTGTGGGTGCAGATCACGAGTCGCCGCTTCGATCACACCAGCTTACACACGAGTAGAACGCCAGGCAAGTTTTAATTCATTCTGGCTGTGCCGAACATTCCGCAAAAAATGAGAAAACCGCAAACTCCACGAATAACGTGGCTGGTTTCAGGATTTACGTAACAGTAATGTCGTAATTTATATTCACCAGGGACTCTGTTCGAAACAAGGCTGGCAGGGCTGGAGACGAAGCCCGCTCACGCCAGCAGTGTGAGCGGAATTTTAAGTTGCAGCAGTCACAGCCGCAGATGCTCGCCTCGTGTTCAGGCTGGTCCTGGCGTTGCAGTCCGCCTCTGAGTAGTGTCAACAATCGACATGTCGTGTCCGAACATTTAATGATTAGATGCAATGTAATGATAGAACGCTCTATTGTATATAACATTCTCTGGTTTTGATAGCCCAATGAAACTGCGATGACGGATGATACACATACATGACGTCGAGTACAAACTATTCCATCCTCTTCTGGCAAGCTAATGAATGCAAAGTTTTCATTACTGCGTAAGTCTATTCTCGTTTTGAATTATGTGGTTATTATTGTAATCAGGTCACACGGCCATAGAAAAACACTCGTGTTGTGAAGCATCGCTTCGTCGTGTGGGAGGAGTTCCGGAAAGAGATGTCTTGTCCATGTCCGATCGTTGTATATAGGTATCTTGGTCCGATCCGTCTCTAGTTACCCTGTGTCCGTCCTGGTCTTCGCAACCTCCTCCTTCTGACGGCGGACGTTGAGCATGAGCGAGTATGGGACAACATATCTGATCTATATCTTAAGATATGCAATAACATATTTCTAAATGCGTAAAAATTTCGACCAAGTCACTAAAATACCGACTCGTCGGGTGCCCCCATCGTCCCACTGTAGTCTATGACCTGATTAAGTGAAGCGAATAATTCATTTTATGTATTGCGCTTAGGTATATGCAAATTGTGTGCAGACATCATTATGCCTGCACACAACGATTCATCGACGACAAAGGCTTCGAATCTCACTGCTCGTTGGAGCGGTAAACAATCAACTAACCAGAATTAATGGTATGCTAGGCGAGTCAAACGGTTCATCACTCACAAACTTTCGTCGAAATGCATCTTTCTAGTCAGTACTTGACACACCATTCAATTTTAAAAAGGCACCCTTATAATTCAAATTGGTTAGCCGTTAGATAAACTAAGAACCCAATCGATAAATCAGGAAGAGTTGGTCGATTTTTCTGCCACCATCCAGTGCGCGTGCCTGTGTCCCGATTACAGCGTTATATGTTATGCTCTTTTACTAGTGGTAGTTTGTAGTTTTGTGATCCGTTTTCGCCCTCTGAAAGTCATTGCGGTCTTTTCTTTCTTTCCGTCTAATTCTCTTGTGCATCTTGTGTTACCAATTATAAATTACAACTGCATTTAGCTGACCAAAACACTGTTAAATCACACACAAAATCACAGCAACTCATTTAATTCTTTATATCCACAATGCTGAAACATCAATCAGGTTTCTTTCGCACTAGACAAAAACCAAGGATCTCAATCACAGTGTCATTCGTTTTTATAGAGCACTTTCTCTGCGAGGCGCCTATTTGCTGGTGCCGACTTATTCACAATATATGCTTAGGGTCCTATTGCATCCTAGAAAATACATCGGCACCTTTCATGGGACCATACGAGGCAATGCCTTTCATCTCCATTAAACTTGCATCACTGCTATCGCAATAATTGGACATGATCAGTGACTACGGTCATAACCATAGTGATATCATTCACCAACGTTAGCATCGTCAGGCTCGTCATACGAGTTCATCTCGACCACCTCGTCTTGGTATTCTTCGTCCTCTTCGTCGGGGCTGCCGAAGGTAACCACCTGCAGCAAAACACATTATGGTCTGTCGACATATATTAACAATTGCTTGGACCGATTATGAATTTGCAAAGTATACAGGTCATATTCATTGCCACATTTAGAGAGTGAGGCTATGTTATGCCCGAGCTCTCCTTGCAAGCAGCTGGGTGCAGAGTAGCTGTTACCGGGTCAACGCTGAACTGAACCTGACATCATGGATATCAGTGATCCCCAAATGAAATGTAATAAACCCAGTCAACGTGTGGCTGGTCATGTTCGTAGTGATTGGCTTCAAAGACGGCCTGTGATATAGCATATGTACCAAAAAGGACTATAGATGGACGGGGACCGACAGTATTATTGAAAATATAACGGTCCTCGTGCTGCTGCGCGGCGCGATGACCCCCCACTTACCTCGGGATTGCCACCATCGAGCGATGGGATCCGTTTTCTCTCGAGATTATATTGTTTGAAGTCGAAAATAGGCGATTGTCCGATGCCTCCCATTATCCCGTCTCTGAAACGACAAATACAAAGGCGGTTGAAAATAAAAGGAAACATGTGTATTTGAAATACCACACATCTAAGCAGGTGGCTGATATGTTTTCGTGCTTTGATATATTTGTTATCATACTTAAAGCGATTTTGACTACGTACGTTCTGCTCTTGAAGACACTGCCTGATAATATTGAAAGTTTTCCAGCACATTTTTTTTTAAATGGTATTGTAACATTTATTCGGAATATTTATAGAAGTCCCACAATAGCCGTTTTCACGATGGTTTATTTTGCGCGAAATATTTTAAAACATTTTAAAATGCTTTAAAATGTTTTAGTAGTAGCCGATTTCACGATGGACTAATTTGCCAGAAATGTTTTAACCCTCGCCCTACGGTCCCGTAGGGCGAGGGTCAAAACATTTTTTTCGCAAATTAGTCCATCATGAAAGCGGCTACTACTAAAACATTTTAAAATGTTTTCAAACATTTCGCGCAAAATAATCCATCGTGAAAACGGCTAATAATATATTTTCCGGTCAAACGAACTATTTGGCGAGTCATACGCATTGCGTATAACAATGAAGGAATATATTTTGGATAATGCTATTAGAAAACATTTAGGAGTTAAAGCCTCCTAAAGTATGTATTACATTATTAAAATGTTGTAAATAGTAATTTCTCAAATATCCTTTTAGTAGCCGTTTTAACGATGGATTATTCTGAGAAACTTTATATAACTTTGTAATTTTTTTTTTTAGAGCCTTTACACGAGTTACCCTTCCTCTATCCAACGCGACAACCGCACCTTACGTTAACACCACAAAGATATAAAAAAATATAAAGTCGCGCCACTCACTCAAGGAAGAGAAAACAAAACAAAATATTAAAGATAGTTTCCCTTGAGCGTTAGGTTATGTTAGTCAAGCATGTTAGTGGCAAATATGTAATTTATTCTGAAAGCCTATTGAGCAAAAAGGTGCCAAAAGGTGGGTGTTTGTTATTGCCATGTTTCCCGGTGCCTGGGTAGTCAACCAACACAGTCAGGAGACCGGTTTCGAGGTACAGCCCAGGCACCACAAAAGCGTTGGGAGGAAGGTATTAGTAAGGATTAGTTACATAAGGGCAGGGCTATACTACGTAATTTACATTTTTTTGTTTGGTTTTAATTGAAAGTTGTTAAGTTGTATGCTACAATTTAATCATCAAATATTTTTGCTTTAAATATGTTTTTAATTTGTAGTTTAGACCTTGACACCTCATCAATGTTCGAAATGAGGCGCACATATTGAATTCCAGAGTTGTTGGGACCTTCTTTATAACGGTTTTAAATAAAAAGACGTAATTTCGGTTCGAGAATGGCTCTTTTAGGTGCCTTTTCACTCTTCGATTTCTGACTATGTCCTCTTTATTGTATAATTTGTTTAATGATTCTAGGAGTTCATCAATCAAAAACTTATGCATAACTAGAATCATTTGAATTGTGGCAATTTCATTTATTGGCAAAGATTTAAATTCTTGGAAGATTTGCCCAGAGCTTGATAGGTTGTGAGTACCCCTCATAAAGATCGAACCGCTCTCTTCTGGAGTACAACACAGGCGATCAATTGTGATGCGTAATTATAAAACTCTCCAGAGAAAGACAACATAGGTTTAAGTAAGGCAAGATCATGGAATTGTGATAACATATTTGATTTGTTTTTACTAATCTCGAATATCTAATACCCGGGCTTATTAACTATATTTCGCGGCTGATAGTGTGCGAGCCCAATATTTTTGATAATGTGATGAATAATTGAGGGGATTTTCTATTGTTACCGAAGTAAATTTCTCCTTTTCCATGAATTTCCGTTACCATTAGATATGGACACGAATAGGCGTTTTGTATTATTATATAAGAATGAAATTGGAGAGTAAACTGGTTTGGACATGTTTAATGAAAGGCAGTGGCCGATGTAGACCACTGCGATAGTAGTGCAAATTTCATCTACTACCTTTTTTGTAATCTTGTGAGTTTTTTCTTTCAATATTATAGCAGTATCATCTGCATACAAAAGACATGTCATTTTAGAGCTGATTTTTTGCAAATCATTTATATAAAGAGAAAATAATACTGGTCCTAAGATGGATCCTTTGGGGACTCCTATCCGTACATGACGTTGTTGGGGGAACATATAATCAATTTGAACACATTGTGTTCGTCTTGAAAAGTTTCGACGATCCATTCCTAAACCACACAACTTTTGCATGCGATTTTTGTCTTGAAATGTCCCTCATAATGTTGTATTATGTTGGTAAGATGTAAGAATGTTATGTTACAAAATAGCAGTTCAGTGGTAATTTGCAAGCTAGTTATTTATAAGTTAGTTGTAATGCCAGATCTCAACCGACAGAATCTTTTCAAATGATTCAGAATGATTCCGAAACATTCTGTGGCGTGGCACGCTATTGGTCGCTCAACGGACTCCCCTCAGTTGACGCATAATGGACTCGCCCAGTGCAATGGACTAGCGAATCGATTATAGCACATCATTACGCAATGCACAAACCGACCTGTGATTCATGACGCTGTCAGATTCAGTAAGTACGACGGTATGCTAAACTGAACGAATGGACTCTAGAAACGGCAAATTTTATATCATGAACTTTTTGTAGCTAATCATGTTTCCATAAATTTTTGAAAGTGATAATATTGCTTACATCAGTAAATTCATTTCTAGGAAATATCATATTCTAGAAATTTGCATCCAAAAATTAAGACATTCCACAGAAAGATTCCAGAATCTTTGCGCGCAATAATTCCATCGTAAAACCTAGTAGACATTAGCCGTTTCTCTCGACGATTATTTTGAGCGAAACTGTTTTACAATTTTTAAAATGTTCAAAATGTTTTAGTAGTAGCCGTTTTCACGATGGACTAATTTGCGAGAAATGTTTTAACCCTCGCCCTACGGTCCCGTGAGGCGAGGGTCAAACTTTTTTTCCGCAAATTAGTCCATCGTGAAAACGGCTACTACTAAAGCATTTTAAAACGTTTCGCGCAAAATAATCCATCGTGAAAACGGCTATTGCTTCTACTTAGGAATGATTTTAACTAACACAATAGCAGTTAACTTCAGTCGAATAATTTAGTCTGATGTAGGTATTTAAATTATAGGGATGCAATGCATGTTCATAAAGGCGGCCTTGTATGCATGCCTTAATTATATCTTAACCATCATTTATGAAAATAGGTTAAATATACATATTTTGAAGTGTCCCAAGAAATGCTTACCCGTATTCTGAGAAAGGCATGCCAACAAGCATTACTGGGTTGCCATTGATGAAGAATCTCCACATCCCTCGGTGTTCGCCACGTACGTCCATGTCCCACAGACCGAGACACTGGGGAAAAAACATAGGGGATGCCTATAACCGATGTGTTTGGACCGTGCAATGTGCATATACAAAATGAGAGTCAATGCACCATATGCTGAACCGTGAGCTGAAAACTATGAACATTCTTAAATGAAGCATCCAAATTATCCGCCACGATGCGAATATAAAATGTATGGAAAACCGCATAGATTAGTATGTCAACTTACTGTCAATATATTATGGATACCAGCTCTGTCATATGCGTGCTTCATTTTAAACGCTAATAGGTAGGGCCTCTTCCTCTCCTGAAAAATAGTAGCAGACATAAGTGTTGAGGAATCGAATATCAGCCGTCTTGAGGGAGCTTATGGGTACATAGGGGTCGGCACTTGGCTGTCTCCGGGTAACTGGAATTCAAACTAAGCTCTCCGAAATTTCCAATTTAGTGGCACATTGCGACCAACGTCAATATGATAGACGGAGACCGGGGCACATTCTGTCACGGGGCAAATTCTGTAAGCGGGGTTTCTCGTGAACTATCCAACGCAGGTATATTGTTATTAAAAAAACTTATGTTCATTTTTTATCAGAATGACCCGGAACTATAAAAAAGTTGTCTGCGACCGGGTTTGTCTATTTTTTCAACAAAAATCAAAACTTTTAGAAGTGAACAAAATTTTGGTTTGTGACCAACGGCCATTCATATATTTTTATAGTGTCTTTGAATACTGTCACGAGGAGTCACAAATGTCTAGAATATCGTGCTGAGCGTCATTCTGCCCCACTCTAAAGTTTTCAGTCAAGAACGAAAAAAGTGTATCCTACGTCGAGTGGGACAGGTTCCGCCACCGCATCTGTTCATGATTCCTAGTGGCTAGTCGTATCGCTTATAAACGATTATGAACGAGCCGACGGAAAGGCGAAGAAGAAGAAGCACCTCGCTCTGCACTCCCACAGCCTCACCCAGAGACAGCAACAAGAACAATAACAGCAATGATGGCAACGACAGCGACATCAACATCATCGACATGGCGCTGGAGAGGTGCGCACTCGAGAACGACCCGGCGCTGCCCGTCATCTACAGCGAGATCAGGCAGAACTGCTGGCTGCTTGTTCAATGCCGAGGCGGAAAACGCCAGAAGACCAACTTCCAGTTCGTCGATAGCATCCTGGAGGACATCGATGATGACGACGGAGAGACGTTGGTCCAAGGATACCGAAGCGTGGGCGCCGCGGAAAACTGCTTCGTCGAGAAGGACGGTGACAATTTCCACGCCCCGTTCGAGGACCTCAGACGCCCGAGCCCGTAAGCCCTTCAATTCAGTGGGGGGGGGGGGGGGTCGCCCCTCCCGTGCCAAATCTTTAACGAGCCATAGGTGGGTCAAATCCAGGAGAAATCTGTATTTTGTGATTATGATGGTCCTTAAGTTTTTTTTTCCAGCTCAAAGCCTTACTTTTCTGGAGAAGCTACGCCCCTGCTATTGATGATGGCGATGAAGTAAACCCCAGAACCCCTTTCTCTCCCCAGGGACGCCACGGTTGACCGTTCGGTGATAACAGAAAATGCTCCATCAGTGACATAATGTGCACCCGTAGTTGACAGAACGTGCCTCATATATGGGACAGGTTCTGTCGGATGAGTCATCACGACATAGTCGACACTGGTGTCGAAACAAACTGAGATAACACTTGAACTCCTATACACGATTTGCAACCACTTATGTATGTAACAGTAATGGGAAGTATCAATCGCCAACTCTTGGAAGTATGCCCATCAGGGCCATGTTTAACAAAGTGACAGAACGTGCCCTGGTCTCCCATGCATATTTTGTCTGTTTAATTTTAATCTAGTAAAACAAATAGTTAACTACAAACTTACGCATTTTTTTTACCATATTAATTTAATTATAATTCATTAAAAAATTAGCCACCGGCAAGCACACTGCAGACAGGCAAGTGCACCAGACATGGTCACAGTTCAAGCTAAGTACCAGCTGTTAACATTCAAATTTTGCCTAGCATCCTCGACCACTATGCGTTGTGCTCCGGTTCTAAACACCGTATAACATTCCCATCAAAATACAATTCGACTTCGCTATATAATCAAACCAAAATCGAAGCATAGGTAACGCTAAACTAACTGCAAATTTTGCAGCGCACGGCTTTCAGTTTCCACCTCTGGATCTGGAGTTTCTGGAAACATGTCGAAGCATGTCCGATAGAAGCGCTTGATTGGAGGCAGACGGAGACTGGGCATCAGTTGGTAGATTGAGCGTCTGTAGTTGGCGAACGTCATGCTGAAAACACCAAACACACACACGATGAGTGAGAGGTTTTTGACTTCATAGTGCATTCCCGATCTCATTAATTTGTAATCAGATTGCATCACTCTTTGCAACACTTAAGTTTATCGGTCGGAAGCATCATAGCATGCATCACTTGGATGTTCAGAATGCACTCAATGCCCTTTCTTAGCTATATATATAGTGCTAATATAGTGCTATATAGTGCTTAGCTAATAGAAAACGCATGTATTTTTTGCATAGTTATTCATGTATGGTTACTATACCTGGAGACGTTATACAGCTCGACGTCTGGCTGGGTGTTTAACGACTTGTCGGAGTAGTACTGGTACTGCAGGTAGCTGTAGACGTGCCCTCCCAGGTAGGCGAAGTGGTACGTGCGGGACACGTCCGGCACGACACACTCGCGGTACAGCGCCACGTCCTCCGTCCGGAACCACATGTCCCAGTCCCAGCTCTGTGGAGATACGAGCAGGACGTGACACGACACACTCGCGGTACAGCGCCACGTCCTCCGTCCGGAACCACATGTCCCAGTCCCAGCTCTGTGGAGATACGAGCAGGACGTGACACGACACACTCGCTACAGCGCCACGATCCTCATCCGAACCACATTCCCAGTCCCGCTCTTGGAGATACGAGCAGGACCCTGACACGACACACTCGCGTACCAAGCCCACGTCTCCGTCCGAAACCCACATTGTCCCAGTCCCAGCTCTGTGGAGATACGAGCAGGACGTGACACGACACACCGCGGTACAGCGCCACGTCCTCCGTCCGGAACCACATGTCCCAGTCCCAGCTCTGTGGAGATACGAGCAGAGAGTCCGGCACGACACACTCGCGGTACAGCGCCACGTCCTCCGTCCGGAACCACATGTCCCAGTCCCAGCCTGTGTGATACGAGCAGACATGATACATTCTGTAGTCACTCTCGTACAGCGCCACGTCCTCCGTCCGGAACCACAATTTCCAGTCCCAGCTCTGTGGAGATACGAGTCAGACTCGATGTCCGTGTACCTATCTTGTAGATTCTGGATCCACGAGAGCAGAGCCACACTGGTGTCCACTATCGCTTCTATGCTTCCGTGTACGCAGCGACAAAGTAATGTATTCATGTTCGCGGCTCGCTAGGAATCGCTGAACTAGATAGTTTCGTGCGTAAACGTGGTGAGCGACATGATGGGAAATCTCTACCTACTACCACTACAGAATGATTTCACCCGATCTGGCTCTTCGCCCCGCAGTGAGATCATAGCCGGAAGTGGCACAATGATGTTCTCTGTACGTATAAATATCTCCTGACAGTAGCTAACAAAGAGATACCACATCTACTCCGTTGCAGTCCCGCAGCTCTAGTCACCCGAACAGAGCTTTGAGACGGTAGGACAGTCTTTGATACGATATCTCTTGTATTGGTACCGATCAACCACACCATGTCCCTAAGTCCCAGCTCTGCTGAGATACATTCAGGACCGTGATCTCACATGTCTATAGCGTGACAGTAACAACCCACCACACCCACCACGAGTCCCACTACCTGTGTGACATAACGAGCTATACATGACTATCATTCTCATAGTCGTCCAACGAGAAACCAACTAACGTCCCAGCTCCTAGCGCTTTGTTTATCACAGCAAGCAGCATGATACATTCTATATGTAGTTACGCCAGAACCACGACATGTCCTCCAGTCCAAGCTCCTTATCGTGATACAAGTTACCTGCTCGTTAATCACCGACCTCACAGAGCCGAACTGACCAAATTTTCTGCTTCTGCTTATCCACTACAGAGATGGGTATTCAATTCCGACTACGATATCCACCGACAAGCCGAACTGTCCCTATATGTCTTACTTATTTTTCTCTTGTCTGGTAGTACAGATTTTATCACTCACACCGAACACGCAATATATTAATCAGGTCCTCTCTATCTCTTTAAGATCGATACCGCAGAGACCTCAGCAACTGGGACATGTTGGTGTCCTCTCATGGTATCCACCCAACGAGCATCACCTCCCCTTGCTGACCGTTATTCCACCGAACGAACCACTGAGGACATGCGTGATACACATGATTCTGTGGGTTTCTCGTACCAACCTAGAGAACAGCACATGTCCCTATCATATGCTTCCCAGTCTCTGCCGGTTGATATCAACCCGCAGAAGGCTCAGACGGGGACATGTGTTCGTCTTACCCAACTAGCAGAACATGTATCACGTCCTGCTCGTATCCATCCACAGGATCACTGAAACTGGATGCATATGTTATCTCTTACCCAACTATCATGAAATGTAGGTTTATATGGTTACCTGCTCGGTAAGTCACGGACGCAGAGCTAAGACCGGACATGTCGTTCTCACGTACCACACAGAAAATTGTAGTCCACGTCCTTGCTCGTTATCTACCCCACCAGATGTCCGCCTCAGCTTCCTTAGCAACTTATTAGGCACCGAGTGCCCTAACATATACTATGAGTAAAATGACTGTGTAAATATATGACTATTCTGGTTCAAATAAAAATTCGCTATGAGCTGAGAACCACAATTTTTCCCCCAATTCCCACATACGCTACTTGGCTGTATACGAGAGTCAGACATGAATAAATACACGCTAAGTGCTTACCGCCAGTAAACACAGTACCCTACATCACACCCGCCACCACCTGCATACGTTACCAAACTTATTGACCGCTACGGATTCCTGAGCCCGCCTCTGCCGTTCCACCGCCTCCGCCTTCATAGCCAGCACTGACACCCGGCAACGATCCAGCCGACGATGCCGCCCGTGTAGGGTAATGACAACGACTTACCGGATGGAGGTCTCCAAAGCATATTATCTTTCCAGATCAGCGACGCAATCAAAGTTCATGAACTAAAAACATGTATTGACATCTGCCAATAGCTGGAAATACCAAAACTTATTTTAATATATATTTACATCGTCCGCGGCAGGCCGGGCAGGCCGCCGCGTGCCGTGCCGAGAGAAGAGGCGTTCTACTTTGCAATCCCTGCAACCGTATGGCTGTTGCCACCCACTGCCGGTGTTCTTTAATTATACCCTCACTGTTAGTGCACCCTAAACATTGGTCTAAATAGTTCACCCAGGCTCTGATCCAGAATGGCGATTTACGAACCAAGGTGAGACATCAGCTGATACAAGTATCTGTCAGATGTGGTCCACGCAGACGAGACCACGAGTACCCAGTCTCCAGCTTGTGTAGTACGAGCTAGACCGATAGATGAGATACACCCACTTGTGAACGGCTGCTAGAGTCGGTATGACGAGGTAAAGCCATCACAGGATGATGCGCCCCGGCAGTCCCAGCTCTGTAGAGGATACAGCCAGCAGGCCGTGATAACATTCCTGTAGATCGGTACGGACCAAGCCAGCAATGTACCAAGTCCCAGGCGTCTGGCTGTGGATTAAACCGAGCAAACATGATAACATTTCGGAAGATGTTTGATTGTAGTAAGGGACCCAAGAGGCCAGGTAAACCACAAATGTCAGTCCCCGCGCAGAGTGGCAGTACCCACAACGCACGTCGGTGGGTAAGACGGTCGTGATAAGGACTCGGAGCGGAGGCCAGACATTGATACATCGGATCAGTTAACGAGAACCACATGGCCAGTCCCGAGAGCGTCTGGAGATGATGGTGTGATAACGAGCAGGGACACGAGTACATTCTTATTGGTACGAGAACCACATGTCCCAGTCCCAGCTGCTGCGTGACACGAGCAGGACATATACATTCTGTTAGTGGTACGAACCACATTAGTTCTCCAGGCCCAGGCTCTGTGGTGATACAGCAGGACATGATACATTTCGTGTGGTAGCGAGAACCACAGTCCCGATCCTAGCTCTGCTGTATACGAGAAGACATGAACATTCTGTAGTGGTAGAGAACCACATGTCCCAGTCCCGCTCTGTGTGATACGAGCAGGACGTGTTACATTCTGTAGTGGTACGAGAACCACATGTCCCCAGTCCCAGTCTGTGTAATACAGCAGGACGTGATACATTCTTAGTGTACGCAGAACCACATGTCCCAGTCCCAGCTCTGTGTTGAGTCGAGCAGACATGATACTTCCTGTAAGTGGTACGAGAACCACATGTCCCAAGTCCTAGCTCTGCGTGATACGAAGCAGACCCATATACATTCTGTAGTGGTACGAGAACACATGTCCAGTCCTAGCTCTGTGGTGATCGAGCAAGGACATGCTACATTCTGAGTGGTACGAGAACCACCATTCCCAGTCCTAGCTCTGCGGTGATACGAGCAGGACATGATACGATCTGTAGTGTTACGAGAACCACATGTCCCAGTCCAGCTCTGTGTGATACGAGCAGACATGATACATTTCTGTAGTGCGTACGGAGAACCACATGTCCGCAGTCCCAGCTCGGTGGTGATTACGAGCAGACCGATGATTACATTCTGTATTGGTACGAGAACCCACATTGTCCCAGTCCTACTCTGCGGTGATACAAGCAGGACATGATACATTCTGTATGGTACGAGAACCACATTGTCCCATTCCTAGTTTCTGCGGTATTACAGCAGGAGCGTATACATTTTGGAAGTGTACGAGAACGCACATTCCCAGTCCAGCTCTGTGGTGATACGAGAAGACATGATACATTCTGTAGTGTACGAGAACCCTCATGTCCAGTCTAGTTCTGCGGTGGATACGAGCAGACATGATACATTCGTAGTGGACGAGAACCACATGCCCAGTCCAGCTCTGTGGTGATACGAGAAAGGACATGAACATCTGTAGTTGGTAACGAGAAACCACATGTCCCATCCTAGCTCTGTGGTGATACGAGCAGAACATTGATACATTCTGTAGTGGTACGGAGAACCACATGTCCCAGTCCCAGCTCTGTGGTGTGCCAGTACGACAGGACAGTGATAGCGTGTGCGTGTTAGTGGTAGCGAACCACATTTCCATCCGTGATGCGTGCTGTGTGTGTGAGCGAGCAAGACATGATACTTCTGTAGTGTACGGCAGACCGACAATAAGTGACCGAGTCCTAGCTCTCGGTTGATACGAGCAGCATAATATATTCTTAGTGGTACGTGAGAACCTACATGTCCAGTCCTATACCTTGAAACCTCTCAGAAGAGATCAGTGCGCGCTCGTGGTCGTCCAAGTACCTGAGGGCATGTTTCCCCCAAACCCCAAGTGCAGTAATGTAAGAAGAAAAAGAAATCTGCAAGGTAGAGAGTGCGTACTTTCGTGCAAATGAGTGTGGCGGGGCCGCGAGATGCTTACATGTAGAGATGCGAGGTAGCTGCTAGACTTTCGCCATTTGATGTACGCAGGTGGCAAGGCACGCCACTAAGTACTGGCTCTAAATAATTGAAGAACCATAGGTAGGCCTGATTTGCCCGCGTGTTGCATCTCTCGTAGCAAAATGCTTGCACCAGCCCCCTCCAAAGTAAATACTAAACCTGATAACTACCGGCTATGTGCCGGGCTCTTAGAGATCTGCTAGCTGGCATAGGTTGGAGGCCACCGCGCCTGCCGTGGGCCGTGCACTTCACGCGCAGCTTGCGAATCTGAAGCCATCCGAGCAGTCGTTTACGCAATGCGACGAGCCGCCTCGCACCGAGACGCAGAGGGAGAGCTGCCATTAAAGGACTGTCCCCACCTTCAAAAAATTTGTCAAAGTACGTCTCTGTTTGTGGTGCAAAATATGAAGTTAATGCTGCTGAACACTATTATGACATTCTGTTTCTCACAACAGTGCTCAATTTCATAAAAAAAAAAACATTTTAATCATTTGGGCTGATGACGTCGATATTGAAGGAATTTTTGGGAAAAAAAGAAAACCTTCACGCTGTTATTAAGTAGGACACGTGTATGGCTTATGTATTGGCCAAAGGTAAAAACAAGTTCGACTGTAATTAACATTTAGCAAAAGAGCAGACTACGAATCGGCTCACGGCCACCATTCAAAACATTGGGGCTGGCATGTTACAGATTGCAAAATCAAACTCGAATTTCTCTGTGATTCGCACCTCAGTGTGTTTTACTTATACCATACATAATTTCAATTGCCAAGCACGCAAAAATGCTATCTCAACTCAAATATTAGTTAGGTGGACATCCCTTTAATGTATCATCACCCCATCACGATCCGTAAACGAACTTACAATACAACGCCAAACATTAACTGGTATTTCACTAATATTTAAGAATGTGTACATCCCTACAGTGAGTAATCTAAAGAACACCGCAGTTCGGTGCAAAAACAATCGCCATTACGGTTGCAGGAATGAAAAGTCGACGCTCTACTCTCGCCACGCCGCCCGCCGCGCCGCCTGCCCGGCGCCGACGGCACGATAGTAAAATATCATAATATAAATAATGTATTATGGTTTTCGAGCTAATATGTGGCCAGATCGATTCAATAACATGTTTTCTAGTTCATGAACTTTGATTGCCGTCGGGCTACGACTCCTGGAATCCGAATAATTATCGCTTTGAGACCCAAAACATCCCGGCCGCCTCATCGAATTTTCATTACCATCACGCGCGGCATCTCGGCTTTTTTTAATTTTTTGCCGTTCGCCCGCTGTTCTCAGTAGCTGTCTTGAACGGCGGAGGCGTGAGACGGCAGACCGCCGGCCTCAGCGCTCGTACGGTCAATGAAAGTTTGTATAACGTATGCACCGGGCTGGCGGTGGGATGTAAGACTTACTGTGACGCGGATAATTTTCGTTTGTTATTTCATAATTAAAAAATGCACTGCGATGTGCGGAATGGGGAATCACTCACGCGAATTGTTGTCGTATGGCAACAAGCATATTCACAGCACATTCTTACTCAATAATAGGTTGAGGCCCGCCCTCAGTTCCTCCTAGACGAGCCGCCACTGGTGATACAGCAGGACGTTTATTACATGCTGTATTGGTACGAGAACCACATGTCCAGTCCTAGCTCTGCGGTTGATTACAGCAGGACATGATACATTCTGTTGAGTGGTCGAGAACCACATGTCCCAGTCCCAGCCTCTGTGGTATACGAGCAGGACGTATACATTCTGGAGTGGTACGAGAACCACATGTCCCAGTCCTACTCTGCGGTGATACGAGCCAGACATGATACATTCTGTAGTGTACCGGAACCACATGTCCCAGTCCCAGCTCTGTGTGATACGAGCAGGACTGATACATTTCAGTGACGAGAACCACATTGTCCTTCCTAGCTCTGCGGTGATACGAGCAGGACATGATATATTCTGTAGTGTACGAGGAACCACAATTCCCAGTCCTAGCTCTGCGGTGATACGAGGCAGACATGATACAATTCTTAGTTACGAGAACACATGTCCCAGCCACTCTTGTGATACGAGCAGACTATTAGCATTCTGTAGTGCGATACGAGAACCCACAGTCCCGTTCCTAGCTCTGCGCTGTGATGAGCGAGGCATCATGATATATTCTGTAGTGGTTACGGAGAACCACAATGTCCCGAGTCCCAGCTTCTGTGGTTGATACGAGACAGACATGATACATTCTGTAGTGGACTACAGAACCACATGTTCCCATCCCAGCTCTGTGGGATACGAGCAGAATGATACATGCTGTAGTGCGTACGAGAACCACATGTCCCAGTCCTAGCTCTGCCGTTATACGAGCAGACCATGATACATTCTTTGTAGTGGTACGAGAACCACATTCCCAGTCCCAGCTCGGTGATACGAGCAGGACATATACATTCTGTAGTGACGAGAGAAACCACATGCCCAGTCCAAAAGCTCCTGTGATACGAGCACAGACGTGATACATTATTGTAGTGACGAGAACCACATGTCCCAGTGCTAGCTCTGCGGTGATACGAGCAGGGAGTTGACGGGTCAACACTAATCGGCATCAGAGTTTTGATCGTCCAAATATGTCAAAGAAAGACTTATCCAATAAAAGGCCGGAGTAGACATTGGATAAGTTCGGAATTTCGATTATTTTGCTACCGATCGATACCACGAACTTAAACTGACAGACACTGGGAGGGGTTAGCGGCTGGCAGAAGTCAAACACAGGGTCACCAATCGCCCAATTTGCAGCCAGGATTCGGGGAATCTCCATCATGAATCGTCATTTCTTTCGAGAGTTTTTATCACTTGGTCGAAGTTGGAGCCGGAACTATTGACCGATGATGAGTAACATCAGCTCCATAAGATATGTTTTACTCACAGCCCAGTTTGGCTTCCAGGCATGCATCATTTCCTCCATGAGGATGGATTTCTTCATCATCCATCCCAGGCCTGGGAAGTACGATGTCCTGCAACAGGATAACAACATAAATACATAGAATAACAACATTAGATAACAACGTTAGATATCACTGCAATGGGACTGGAAATGTTGGAAATGCTGGTATGAGAACCATGTCAACATTAGTATACATTTATTTAATCTATAGTTATTTTATTTTGCAGTGCTTAAACACTCAGAATGCTGATGCATCGTACAGTGTATAGGTGTCACGCGGCAGGGGCGTAGCTTTTCAAGAAAAGTTTGGAGTGGGGGCTGAGCTGGGAAATATCGCTTTAACCCTTACCCTGGTGAGGGCCATTTTGACCAACCCCACTCCAGAGGTTTTTCCGGAACAGCAAGAAAACGGCGGCGAGCAGCGCCGGCAAATTTTGTAGAGCTGTTTTGGTATCGATTTCCACACTTCTTTTAAGTTTTGATCTCAGGTCATCTCAGTTTGGGTCACCAGGTCACGTCAAGTGACCTTGCCTTCCAAAATATTTGTGTGATCGCGCCAAAGCCACGTTCTTTAGCTCAGATATTTGAAACTCGCAAGATTTCATAAGGTCGTAAGTACCTATTTTTGCTGTTTCTCGGATTTTTAGCAACGTTGACCTAAGGTTAAGTCAATTTTCTGACCTCACCATTACCTGTGAGTGAACAGGAAAATATACAATTGATTCATTTTCAGACAATATGCATTGGATCAGGCTGATTCTTTCAGAATGATGTCATTTTAGCTCATTCTTGATGCCCCATGTGCAGTTGTTGCTCAGTGATCTCTGCAAAGTAATCTGAGGTCATCAGCAATGATTTATTAATAACTATTGATATAATAAAGATAGAGACGAGCGGATAACACCACTGTGTTTTTCTCGTCTGGAAGCGTTGCCCCAATGCCCCATAATCCATAAACAACATGGCCTACCTGGGTCACCAAATGACCTTGACCTGAGGTCATATTTTAAAGTTGACCTAACTAGGTCACCATTCATAAATAGTTTAAACACCTCAACGAGACAAACACGATGGTGTTGAAATCATTGCTCTATCTATTTCAGATAAAAAGTTATCAGGAAAAACAGTTTGACCAAAAATATAATTTTTACCTTTGATGATCTCTGGAGTAGAGTTCAATACATGTGAGGCGCTATCCCCATGGCTGGCCGATATCCCCGTATGGGGCTGAATGGGGTGGGGCTGGACTGGAAAATCTCTTAGTTTCATGGCTGTGCGCTTACGGCTTGTGGCTGCATAGTCTACCTGGGCATTTGTTTTTGGCATCAATCTTTATCAAACCAATCATGGTTAAAAGAAACCTTGGCATGTTGCATAACAGGTAGACTTGAAATAAAGACAAAATATAAGTTTTTCAAAAATATTCTACGGACTGGCCATCGGCCAGCCATTGACATGGGACGTGGCTGTGGCTGGCTGTGGCTGTGATGCCATGGCTGTGGGGCGGCTAGGCCAAGGAAAAGTGCACCCATGTCGAACTCTACTCTGGAGCCTAAACTATGAACCTGAGATCAAATTTGAATAAATTATTGCCGAAGGCAATTTTCAAGAGATTTCACTTTTTCGGTTTCTTCTTAACTATCATAGCTCTCTAGACATTTGGGGTTGTTCGAAGCGAAGTCTTAAAACTGGAAAATTTGACCTCTGTGATGACCTCTGGTGATGTCAATATTGACCTGAGCCAAAAAATACCCTGCGTAACTTATAATTTCCATGTTGAGAGTCTTCTAACGCTTTGTCTGTGTCTTTCTATCCTCTTTAATTTTTAAGTTAGACGGGGGACATTTTGACCCCCACTATGGCGAAGTTGTCTCGGGGGCCCACCGGGGCGCGGGTTAAGTACAGGTCACTACAAAAGTAATGGTTGGTACTAGTTGCGACTCAGATAATCGCTTATATCTCCTAAACCATGTGTCGGAATCGCTTCGAAAATTTTGCCATCCTGTGTCACAGGCTGGTGCTCTTAAAATTGCGATACCAATCTTTTGTTATTGCCACCCATGCATTTCTGAGAATTTGCAAAACGATTCTTCAGCGCCTCTTTCGTGAGGTCGTAACTAAATTCCTACTAACGCATCTTGATGACCCAGGCAGCCGTGTTCCGCACCCGGCCAATCAGCGCTCTCGAAACATTTGCCGCAACAGGGGATGAATTGAAGTCAGCTCGATGAATGTGTCCTGCCGTAAAGGCAGGTAGGCCCATCAGTTCACGAGGTCACCGTGCGGCCCGGTGTCACCTGGCGTCAATGGCCTCCGGCCATAACCCTCGCAGAGAGTTGAGACATCGCCAGTTGAGGCGAACTGGGCAGGGCCGGACCGCGTAATGCTTTCTCCCATGTGAAAGACGATTTCATTGAGAGCGAGAGCGACAGCGACAGCGAGAGCGACTCAAATTTTTTTACGCTGGCATATTCAACAAAAATGTACGAAAGAGAACCTGCTCCCTACGTTCACAAATATATATATATATATATATATATATATATATTATATATATATTATATATATATATATATATATATATATATAGAGAGGCAGGCTGGGTCCGCCGAACTGTGTCTGTAGCATGTATAAGTGACCGAGAGCCAGGTGGGTGTTCACATCCTCCGAAACTGTGGTCGACTGATCGCTGATTAAGCAGCTGACCCGTAGACCGGCTGACGCAGGTCGCGCCGGGCTACACGAAAGCCTGATTACTCTGTTCGAGGAAAGATTAAACGACTCGACGGCGCAGGCTTTGCGGCCGCCGACATGTTCGTCGTGGTAGTATTAACATGACTGTTTGAGCGTGGCGGCCGCCGAACTGTTGTCTGTAAGCCTGATAATTCTGACCTAGAGCAGGCTGGGTTCCGCAACGCCGAACTGTATCGGCTGGTAGCAGATTAGACCGTAGAGCGGGGTGGGTCCGCGAACTGTGGATGTCAGTGTTCAGAATTAATGAATTCCTGTAGGCCGGATTGGCGTGGGTCCGCCGACTGTTGTCCTTAGCTGATAAATCACAGCTGACCTGTAGAGCAGGGCTGGGTCCGCTCGAACTGTTATCGCAGCAGATTAACTGATCCTGATAGAGCGGAGGCTGGGCGTCCGTCTTCTGATCCGTAGCAGAATTTAACTGACCTGTAGAGCGGGGCTGTGGTCCGCCGATACTGTATCTGTAGCCAGTATTAAACTGACCTGTAGAGCGGGGCGGCGGTCCGCCGAACTGACTGTCTGTAGCAGTAATTAACTGACCTTGGTAGAGCGGGGCTGGGTCCGCCCCGAAACTGTTGTCTGTAGTGATCAAACTGACCGTAGAGCAGGGCTGCGGTCCGCCGAACCCGAAACTGTATCTGTAGCAGATTTAACTGACCGGTAGAGCGGGCTGGGTCCGCCGAACTGTATCTGTAGCTGATTAACTGACCTGTAGAGCTAGGGCTGGGGTCCGCCGAGTCTGCATGCCTGTAGCAGATTTAACTGACCTTGTAGAGCAGGGTGGTATGCCGAACGTGTCTGTAGCTGATTAAACTGGACCTGTAGAGCTAGGGCTAGGGTCCGCGAAACTGTTCTAGTACAGTAATCTGAACTGTTAGAGCGGCGGCTGGATCCGGCCCGAACTGTGTCTGTATCTGATTAAACTGACCTTGTAGAGCAGGGCTGGGTCCGCCGGAACTGTTGTCTTGTACAATTTAACTGACCTCGTAGAGCAGGGCTGGGTCCGCCGAACTGTGTTTGTAGCAGATAACTGACCTGTAGAGCAGGGCCTGGGTCCCGCCGAACCTGTGTCTGTTAGCAGATTAATGACCTGTAGAACAGGGCTGGGTCCGCCGAACTGTGTCTGTAGCTGATAACTGACCTGTGGAGAGCAGGCTGGTCCACCGAAAACTTTGTCTGTAGCTGATAACTGACCCTTGTAGAATAGAGCAGGGCTGGGTCCGCCGAACTGTGTCTGTAGCTGATTAACTGACCTGTAGAGCAGGGCTGGGTCCACCGAACTGTGTCTGTAGCTGATTAACTGACCTGTAGAGCAGGGCTGGGTCCGCCGAACTGTGTCTGTAGCTTGATTTTAACTGCACCTGTAGAAGCAGGGCTGGCGTTCGCGAACTGTGTCTGCTTATAGCTGATTAACTACCTGTTAGAGCAGGCTGGGTCCGCCGAACTGTGTCTGTAGCTGATTAACTGGACGCTGTAGAGCAGGGGCTGGGCCGCCGAACTGTGTCTTAGCTTGAATTAACTGACCTGTAGAGAGGGCTTGGTCCGCCGAACTGTTCTGCTAGCTTGATTAACTGAACTGTAGAGCGTGGCCTGGGTCGCCAAACTGTGTTCTGTAGGCTGATTAACTGACCTGTTTTAGAGCAAGGGCTGGTCCGCCGAACTGTGTCTGTAGCAGATTAACTGGCCTGGTAGAGCAGGGCTGCGGTGTACCGAACTGTGTCTGCTAGTGATTAACTACCTGTAGAGCAGGGCTGGCGTCCGCGAACTGTGTCTGTAGCTGATTAACTGACCTTGTTAGAGCAGGGGCTGGGTCCGCCCGAACTGTGTCTGTAGCTGATTAACTGACCTGTAGAGCAGGGCTGGGTATCCGCCGAACTGTGTCCTGTAGCAGATTAACTGACCTGTAGAGCAGGGCTGGGTCCGTACCGAACTGTGTCTGTAGCTGATTAACTGACCTGTAGAGCAGGGCTGGGTCCGCCGAACGTTCTTCTGTGAGTGGGCGTTGGAGGTCTGACCTGAGAGCAGGAGCTGGGTCCGCCCGAGCTGTTGTCATGTAGCAGAATTAACTGACCTGTGAGCAGGGCTGGAGTATGCCGAACTGCTGTGCCTGCTGCAGATTCAACTGACCTGTAGGCAGGGCTGTGGTCCGCCGGAACTGTGTCTGTACTGAATTAACTGAACCTGTAGCAGCAGGGCTGGGTCCACCGAAGCTGTTGGTCAGTAGCTGATTTAACTGACCTGTAGAGCAGGGCTTGCTCCACCGGCGGTCTGTAGCTGATTAACTGACCTGTAGAGCAGGGCTGGGTCCGCCGAACTGTGTCTGTAGCTGAGGTCGTTCCAGGCAGAAATACAGTATAGGGTGACGTCATCATCCAGTAGCCGAGCCGTCTGGGCAAAGTAGCTAAAACATGGACTTCGTCAAACAGGGACAGTAACTAGAGTAGATACCTAAATGATCCTTGGATAGCACAGACCCATGCTATGTCAAAAGCACAGACAATGATCCGTATAGTTAGCACATACGGATCATTATGAACCATGCGTACGCACAGAGCTCGCAAAACGCTTGTTAGTTTCCGCGCCATGGCTTTGTGGAACAAAGCTCATGACCACGAAAAGGAGGCTGTGAGTGCGGCCATGGCGACTCAAGGCGAAGAAACGGGAGGTCAGACCCAGATAAGTAGTTAATAACTACTTGTCTTGGTCAATAACTACTAGTTATTGACGCATATGTGTTTATAATTATTGCACATGCCTTATATGTTCATGTTTTGTTTTGTTTTTCCGAGCGTGCGTATCGTTCATTGTTCTGATGTGTTTCTTTTTCATGGCTCTCGCGGTCTGAAAAGCCAGCTCATGGAGACCGTCTCGAAATACATACATACACACATACATACATACACATAGACATGATTCGCGGTTAGCACGTGATCTGCGAACAGTGCAGAGACAGACACATGCCATTACGCATGGGTGGACCCAGATTAGGTGGTTTCAACCAGTTAGGGGGGAACCCAAAACGTATTAAACAATTATACAAACTAATCAGTCTTCTCTTGCTTATGCATCGGCCACTGATTTAAAGCAAACTTTATTTAATACAAGTTGCTTACATTTTCTTTTATCTCAGGTAATATGTAAAATTTGCGCTGATTGCATGTGTTTTTTTGGGGGGGGGCATGGCTCCGTGACCCCCTCTAGATCCGCCTTTGCCATTACATTGTGACAGTTGTAGACCATAGACTCGACACGGTGGATGTCTAACCTGATGAAGTCTGGTGAAACGTATAGATCGTCTTCCAGTACCACCATTTTATCGGCGTCCAGGAACAGCTCAAACGACGTCTGAATGGCGTTCTTCATGTTCATGCTGATCTTACCACCCTGCAATAGAGAACACGGCCATCACAAATTAAAGAATAGGAGTCAGTGATGCTTGGATCGGAAGTTGGTGTTTAAAAATAATAGTTGACTTATTTCTAGATTTGGGATAAACAGGGGCGTCACCATGGGTTTTTGAATATGTGGGGGGGGGGACGATAAGTCGAATGAGCCATCAGACAGTTTGCGAAAATGGAAAGGCAGAATTCGTTTTTACTTTATAATTTTTACATGGAACGCAATAGTTGCAATGTGTCCCGTAAATACAAGTTTTTAGCTCGAGAGCTAGGACAGCAAACAATGTGCAAACGATTCCAGATTTAACGTCAGGTAAAATAGAGGTGAGGAGAGGCTATTGAACTTATTTCTATCTTAGACAAATTGTTCGCTGTTGGGAATATGTACAGCCGGTCTATTATGTATCTTCCCCTTTTTAGTTTCTAAAACTCATCTAATTTCACTTCTGTGCACATGCAGGACTGATACAAGCGCAACATGTGATACCTACCTAGGTAGGTACAACATGTACCATTAAATCAGTCCTTCATGTACACAGAAGTGAAATTGGATGAGTTTTAGAAACTGACGAGGGAAGATACACAATAGACCGACTGTACATGTCGGGTGATCACAGAGCCCAGCGGCCGACCCGAGCTTGTCCGATCGGGCACGGCAGAGGCAAATTATTCAGAGATACCAAAGAGCCCGTGCCACAGCTCGTCAGTGGTGCAGAAGCGCAAAACATCGATGCATACAGCATAACCACGTGGTTGCACTCTCTCTCTCTCTCTCATAGGTGTCACGGCTCAGAAGCAGGTCGTCAGTGACTCGTATCCACCCAATCGTTATAAAACGACCGGATTTGGCCCCAACAGCGATGAGATGTATATCACCGAGACGGTCAAGCAGCCTCCTGGAAGTCCTCGTCTGGGGCATGACGAGCCACAAAGGCCTCTCTGACACGCATAACGTGCCCTGCGCATGACCATTGNTCGGGCAGTAGCTCTACGGAAGCCACAGACACACTAGCTGCAGCTGGGTACCATACGGATTCACGCGTAAGGTAAGAGCTCTGACAGAAGGCCACAGAACACTGCTGGCAGCCAGGTCACCAGTGCGATCCACCGGCCGTCAGCGGTAAGAGGCTCTGACAGAAAAGTCGCAGACACACTCTGCAGCTGGTACCAGTGCGGGATCCACGGCCGTAAGGTAAACTCTGCGGAAGCCAACAGACACACTCTGCAAGCTGTACCAGTGCGGATCCACGCTAAGGGTAAGAGCTCTGACAGAAGCCACGACACCGATACTAGCAGTGTACCAGTGCGGATCACGGCATCGAAGGGTAAGAGCTTCTGACCAGAAGCCCACAGAGCACATGCTGCAGCTGGTACCAGTGCGGATCCACGGCCGTAACGTTATCAGAGATGTGGTCGCCCTGTGGACTCCGCGACACAGACGTCCTTGCTGCAAAAACGATGCTGGAATAGATTGGGGTTCATCGAAACGGAGAGGATCTGCGACTTCAGAGTACTGAAGGGAAAGCAGCCCAAGACAGTGCGTCTCTTTCGGTTCAGCGACAGTTTCAGCCGCACTCGGCGCAGCCACCAAAGAAGAACAGGTCGCGGTGCGGAGGTGTGTCGAGTTGCCGAGTCTCAACGTGAGGCACCAGTGTGACCAGTCGACAGGATTCACAGCTGGAAGCACCTTCAGTATTGACCTCCGCACAGTACAATGGTTTTGGAAGTTGATAAGCTCAGCATGAACCACTTTGATCTATTGATGCTTGTTATCGGCATCCGCCAAATACTCTACCAAATGGAGTATGTTCAACAACTACTTCCCGTTAAAACCCATTCATTGCGACGGCCAAATACGTTAACCTGCGGGGGGCATATTTTCCCTTCAGAGATCTCAGAACCGCTCAGCCGATTTCGATGGGACGAACACCATTCGATTCGTCGTGACGAAATCTTTCTTTTTTGATCCAGAAATTACTTTTTTGTTCAAAAATGGGGGGCCAGGGGGCATAAATATAAAATTATGTTTTTTTCAACGTCATTGTGGCCATGTGATTCGACTGATTTTCATGAGAAAAAAAAACTGTTTGAGCTTCCAATGTCATGGTCGTGAAAAGGACAATTACAAATATTAAAAATAATAGGCGTACTCAGGGATGAAAATGGGATGATTTTTTTATAAAAATATGTGCTGTTCGTAAGTGTTTGGGACGATATGAACGTCACATGTGAGCCTTGTTGTAATTTGTTAAATGTAATATATTGCGCATAGGCGGATACAGGTTAACAACGTAGGGGCACCATAAGCGGAACGATTTTTATAATCTTACTTATTTGAAGTTGGGCCTAAATTGACGGAAGATATCGCCTCCCATTTGATGTACCTGAGTGCACCTCTGCCCCAAAATATGCATAATCCAATTATGTATGATGTATATTGTTGTGGGTCGCCTGTGCCAGCGCCACCTCTTGATTCACCGGCGCCTCGCTAGGCGCCAGTGAATGACCCAGGACGGCTGACCTTGGCCCGGGCCGATCCCGGATCAGTCGGGGACTGACAGGGGCAGTGCAGTGTGGGCGGCTGCGCCGCATGTGTCCTGCGCTGATATGCTGGAGGAGGGAAATAGATTTCGGAGTCCGGAGAGTACTCGCAGTTTGTCTGGTGCAGAGGAGGAGAACACAACATATATAGCAGTGACTTAGTTTCTGACGCTTTTATTCCACCGCAAACTACGAAGGAAGTATGCGCCGCACAACCGCATTCGTAACGACCTCCCCAAAACATGACCCTAGAGCTGCCTCTGCAGGGCCGATTTTATCAGAACACGTGTCATTCATATTTAGGAAAAGTCCGAAAGTTTCAAGACGATAGACGTAACGGTTCAGAAGCGGCGGGCAAAAACTACCGGGGCAGAATCTGCCCCCCGCAAGGAATAGGGTTTAGGAAACTTAAAGCGATAACAAAAGCAGTGAATGTCGGGCGTACAAATGGCACATATGAACACCTCGTAAGATAGGTCCCTCAATTGACATGCATAAGATGAAAATGATATACGTATATGCTAGGCAATAAACAACAAAAAACATATGTTAACATCAGAACGTGGTACAGCGCTGCGACACCTCTCGGATACAATTGAAATAATAGTTCACTGTGCGGATCGTAGCCGCTAAATTACTCCTCCCTAGTCAGAGGCGGATCCAAGGGGGGGGCAAAATGGGCAATTGCCCCTCCCAAGCGAAAAGTTGATAGGCAAAATTATGTTTTTGACCCCCCCCCCCCAAGTCGGGGAAAAGTTACAATTTATGGCTTTCCAAAATGCATTTTAGCTGTTTTAGCAATATTTATTTAAAACGGTATACTATGCACTGCTGCAAATTGCAATTAACAAGTGATTAATCGACTCGACGCAACAATTTTGTGACTTTCTTAATGTCCCACAAAACATACATGCATTTTTAAAAGAAATACACTATTAAAAAAACCAGGATATGTATTGGGAGAACTGGTAAAATACGATGCCGAACCCGAATTCCAAAGCAATGGGCCCCATAGCCAGCACGTGGGCTAGTGGGAAGGTTCACAGGGTCTCCTGGAGGTCGGGGGGACGGGGCCCTGTGGCAGGTCCGGAGGGGCCCCGTCAGCGGGCGGAGGGCCTCTGGAGCATGTCGGGTTAGGTGCGAAAAGCAGCCAGCGCCAGTTTCTGTACCAGGGGAGAAGGCGTCTGAGCAGGCTAGCCAAGGCCCCTAGCCAGACCAGAGGCCTGAGAATCAAAAGGCCCTGATGCAGCGTCAGAGGGCCCCTGACCAGGCAGAGAAAGGCCCCTGAGCCCGTCAGAAGGCCCATGAACATGCCAAATGGATCCCTCTGCCAGCCGAGGGAGCAGACCTTTTCATCAAGCGTTTAACTGGGCCTTTAACGCTCGGTAATAGGCCCTCTCGAGCGCTCCCCCTGGCGAAATCCTGGCTACGGTGCCTTGGTGAGAGACCTTTTAAGGTGCAGGTCCCCGGACGAATTTCTGGTTAGGTGCCTGGTTTCATGTGGCCTCTCTGAAGGTCCTGAGGTCCTGGTCCAATCCAGCTCATCAAAAGTTGAAGAAAACAATGTGCGTCTCAAAATAATGTGGCCGAAATCCGTGGAGTTTTTCATATCCATTTTTAAGGAGGCCCTTTAAAAGGCTCTGGAAGGGCCCTTTTGATGTGCCCCCCTGAACGGAATCCTGGCTACGCACCTGGGACCAGACCAGGACCATGTTCCCAAGTCACCTCCCACCAGGCTCCTCCAGATCCACAGGGACCATTTATGTGCGGAAAAGTTTTTCTGCCTCAATATTACTGCTTTCTTCAAACCATTTGCACTATTACCAGTTGTTTGTCACAGTTTGGTACAGATGTATAGGTACAGTTATTATTTTGGTATGTATGTACTGTTGATTGTTAACCGCCACCGGTCGTCGTTATTTACCATCCGAGGCTAATGCATATTAAAAACTATATTAAATTTGATATTTGTATCATACCGAGCGGTGCAACCAGGAAAAGGGTTACCTGAGGCTTGGCTCCAATAACATCCTGGTTCCAATATGAAAGTGTCGTTTTCCACTACCTCAAATTAAAATTTTACACCGATTTGCGGCGTCACATCGGTGGCCATCATCATAACGAAGCCATCGCCATTGTTTTCGGCTCGTCTTGACGCTGAATGGAATTAATAGTCTTTTTAGCCTCTTATCCTCTACTAGGCCCACCGCCCTGATTTTTTTGGTTTAATCAGGCAAACCAGAAAAAAATGCGTGCGGTGTTAACTAACTATATATTTATTATTACATAGAAATACACATTAAAAAATGCTGCAAAGGCTTAAATACACACAGACAAAAGATTATACATTTTTTCGTCATTTCAGCCGACCCGCTCAAAAATTATCGGTGGCACCCCTGCGGGCTGGTATGAGATAAATGTTATTATTACTTATGTGTGTATATGCAACGGAATATCACATTTTTGTGTGCTTTAAAATGTTGTTTTTTTCTCAGAAAAAGTGTTTTTTACCGGGAAAAAATACCGAAAAAATTACTTTCTCCGAAAAAAGTTATTTTTTTATTATTTTTTAAAAATATGTTTTGAATCTAGAACACCAAAATATGGTGACCAGCCCCAATCCGCTGAGAAAAAAATGTACCTTTTTCCCACAAAAAGTTTGCCCCCCCCCCCTCCAAACCAAGCGGCTGGATCCGCGCCTGTCCCTAGTCAACACCATAGAACCGCGTCTGCTGTCGCACGCGCGACGGGCGGCGTGGAAGAGGCCGCTTCGGAGACTCGCGGTCGGAGGTGCTGCGGGTGTCGACTGGGGTGGCCGAATCTCCGTCACTTCGTCCAAAGCTCCTTTTTGGATTATAGTAGTAATTATGACATTTTTGTGACGCTGATTTTAAATTTGGCACTGATTTTGCATAATTAAATAGTCATTCACTATTTTAGCTCGATTAGGGGCCGACGCCAGTGCTAGCCGCCGGCAGCGTCGCCTCTCGCTGCACGGCTGGGAGTCCGCTACCCGGGCCGGGCCACGTGTCGGATGCCACAGTAGATAGCTGCCCCCGCCGGCGTCCGGCGCGGCCCGCAGGGAGGGGGTCAGGGGAAAACACCAGACCAGAGAGCCCGGGAGCCACATTCAACTGATAGCGTGGCGGCCGGCCTGATGCCATGGCAGGCCGACCACGGGCCACCGGCAGCACTCGAATGTCACAGCCAACATCTCACATGGCTGTGTCGAACAAAAGTATGTATGTGAACGTTTAAACCTCACTGCAGTTGGTGTATTTTAACAATCTGTCAATTACTACTGCGAACATCAAACAGCTAATAAAACCTATATTCATTCAATGGTGTTTTTTTATTATAATTAGTGGCTTTTAATATTATTTTATTTTATTTATTCAGTCGTCAACCGGGCGCACCCCCCCCCCACCCACCCACCCCCACCCGGTCGCCGACTCGATTACAACCCCAACGAAAAACAAAAAGTCCCGCCACTTTCGCAAAGGGCCTGTAATGACCTGTCATCATGCCAGCTTGCGTCACGGTCAAGGAATTTTATATGGAATTGTCAAGGAAATGTCGTATTTGCTTCCGTTACCTTGACCTTTGACCTCTGGCTCTACTAGGCTCTAGATGAAAATGTATCAGCCGTGACGCAAGCAGGCGTGACGACGGGTCATTTCAGGCCCTTTTCGAGGAAATCGGACGGTAAACGGGAAAACCTGAACGGGCACCTTGAAAGCAATAAGGGCCCTTTGAGAGACTCTATTCAAGGCTCTTTTCCGGCCGCAGATCCCCTGAGCGAAATCCTGACAACGCCCCTGATATAAGGTATCAAGAATCCCACCTTTCCAAGCGTTGTATATCTGGTACGAAGTGGACCGGGTCTGTTCACTTATCAACGTTCTTCTGACGCTGTGGGCCGCCCGCAACTCTCTGGGCGGTACCGCGTCTGCGCCACAACCTCTGCAACGGCCCTATAACCAGGCAAAGTCATCAGCGTTTTGTTTTACCGCCCCTTCACGGCCAGCGGATGACGTCATTGGGATGGTATCTCGTTGCCTGTCTGTGTTTTGGCCGGTCAGTTTCAAACTTACAGGATTTTATTAAGTCATAAGTACTTACAATTCGTACATCTCAGACTGTTATATATTCGTGACCTAAGCTCAGGCCAACTTCGTGACTTCCCCGTTTAAGGTCAATGGGGAAATATTCAAACGCTTTCTTTTCCGAGAATACGAGCGACAGCAGTCCAATTTCAAGTGGATCTTGTTATCGTAGGTCGTTTTTGATGACCCAGGTACAATTTGTGTTCAGTGACCCATACATGGTCGGCAGAGGTCATCTGAGGTCACCAACCATAGGCGTAGGAGGCTAGGAGCCGGGGGCAGGGGGCAACTGCCCCCCCCCCCAACATTTTCGGATTTTAACATTACGCCTATGGACGTTACATGGAAGTAATCGACTTAAAAATGCCATTTGCCCCCCAAATTCAAATGAGTTACTATTAGTGAAATAGTAACTCATTTGAATTTGGGGGGCAAATGGCATTTTTCACCAACCAAGGTTTTTACCAATAACTTTTAACAAAATTAAGATAGAGGTGAAAATGTCCCGAATGTACTTGCCTCGCCGAGACACGTCTCCTTAAATACAACATGACCTACTTGAGGTACCACTTGACTAACCCTCGCCTGGGTAGGGCAAATTAACTGCGTGTCCGGGTAAGGGGGTACAAACCCTTGGCGTTTCGCCCCTAATTGAGCTAGAGCTTCGATTAAAAAACGAGCTTGTTGCTTGTGACGAGAGAAAGCCATTGACATATGATTTTAATGTCCTGGGTCTGGGGTCAATAAGTGACCTTTGAGGTCATGTCAAAGACCAAAATGTCACAAATTGTAAATGTGTGAATATTGAATACTGATCGAGCCAAAATGGTAAAGAAACATGGGCGTAACCACAACTGTGTACACTGGGTACACTGTACCCGGTAAAATTCAAAACCCCAAATTATACTGGGTACTGTACCCAGTAAAAATTGAAGACTCTAACTAGCATGTATTTACCTACTTTCAAATGTGCCGAGAATAGGAGTACAAAGTAAAATCAAAAACGTTTTTTTTAGATAAAAAAATATATCGAAGAAACCTTTGAATTTAGTAACAGCAAAACGTATGTGTGTTCACTTTGCATTGATGTAGAATGTGCTGGATTGCAAAGTTGAAAGACTTGTACAATGATTAAGATAGGAAAAGAGGCTAAGTAAAAAATAACATTCTGTGCTAGATATACATCCGCAGTAAGTTTGTATTTGGTGCCCACCGATACCAGGGTATAATTTCCGACCATTATCCCGTCGTCGCAGATCTCAACAAAAGCTTAACTGAATGGCTTGATATTGACTGTGACAGTCTGCGAGACATTGACAGGAATGAAACTGACTACAGCATAAATGACTGACCTGTGTTACGGCGACACCTAACTTAAAATCGATTTGTTGCGGTGTGCCCTCGGCATGCCCCCAAGTCATTGAATTACGGGTGTCAACTGTCACGTGACTCAGCTCCTGCCTCTGCACTCTGCAGCAGAGTTGCGGTCAAACAACGCATATACACTGAAAACTAAAATTATTCCCCTGATATCCTGATCACGGGTCACTATACCTCTATGACACTCAATTTATTCTTGTGAAGTACTCATTTTGTGATTTGGAAGCATCAATAGAAGTTCACCCAGAAGTTTATAATCCCTTGAAATGCCGGCTATATACCCTTATTATGTCTTGTACCGTGATACTCCAGATACGCTCTATATACCATGCATATAGAACCTTAGTATTCTCCTAATATTCCTCGGGCAGTGTGCGCCGCGGCCCCGCGCCTGCCATCTAGCGGTGGCGCCTGGCAGCACGTGCTGCTAGGCGAAGAAGTTCGCGACGCGCCCTGGTCCCTAGGACAATAAGGGCGACAGTCACGTGTAGCATGGACCTGCGGCAAGACGCGAATGCGTGTGCAGTGTTCGTCAACTTGCATATGATTATGGGTTCTGTTTCCTATGTCTGTCCTTTTTGCGTACTGCTTCGTTGTTTGTTCAATCGTGCGACATCTTTCTGCGTATCTTTTCGGCTATTGAGTATTGCTTATCTCAACACTGTCTGCTTCATGTACTATTTAGGGGAGAGTGGGGTAAAGCGGCCATGGTAGGTAAGACAGCCATGTCACCCTCATTTATCACTGCCATATCACCAAGTTTGCTCTCTGTAGTTTATTCATAATTTATGTTATTGTAAAACACCCCTCTCAGTTCAACTTGTTTCTTTTATATTTTGTAAGCTTTTGTAAACATATCATTGCAGTTAAAAACTTGACTTCAACTGTAATAATCACATAGACAGCCAGTGTCGATATGCAATGACGGTCGAATGTTAATTCAATATGGCGTCCGAGAAAATGTGATTTGAATTGCTTGTGTCGAATGTGGGGAAAGAAAGACGGCTCTGTTTCCTCCGGGTGGCCATCTTACCCCATCTGAACATCATAACTTTTGTTTAATGTTTTAAACTGAACGGACATGTTCTAACAGTAGGTATACCCATAATTGCTAGGTAGGACCATGTCACCCTCATTTATCACTGCTTTATCACCAACACCGCTTACATGGCGTGGCCGTCTTACCCCACGGCAAAAACCGTTTTACCCCATGGGTTGGGGTAAGACGATTTTTTGCAAGCCTTCCGAAAATTGCAAATGTCAGATTTATGAACAACAACAAGGGACTAACTTTAATGCCAATTGAAAGACAAATGTTTGAAGTAGTAACATGCAAAACATCAGACTTACTGGTCACATTTAACCTGGCCAAATAAGGCTTCAAAGTTAAGGTGGCCGTCATACCCCACTCTCCCCTACCGTTCGTCCTGCTCTATTACTACACTTGTTTTTCGTCTTGTCTTCCTATATACTTTAATATTTTGAGTTCAGTTTATTTTTTACATTTTCCACTTGTTAGTCCAACCGACTCTACTTCATGGACATCTCAGGGACTCTAGGTGAAGTAGCAGAGGACAAGATTTGGACATATGCTATTTTATTTAAATGCTCCATTCATGCACTTTTCATATGCAGAGTGGATGCATGAGACATTTAATTTCGGAAAAATAATGTTCGGAGATTCCTTGGGGCGAGAAGAATCTTGTGGAAATATCAGGAGAATCTTGCTGGAATACTACAGGAGTTCTGGGAGATTACCGCTTGGATCTGCTGCTGGAATATGTAAACATCGGGTGAAATAATATAATAATTTTAGGGGAATAGTAAAAGCATAAGTTGGGATATCAGGAGAATCTTGCTGGAATACTGCAGGAGCTCTAGGAGAATGCCGCTAGGATCTGCCGCTGGAATATGTAAACATCGGGTGGAATAATGTAAGAATTTCAGGGGAATAGTAATAGCATAAGTTGGGAATATTGACAGCATCAAAATGGACCATTCCCCCATTGATCAGCATTCGGAATCATTTCAGTTTTCAGTGTAAACCCATGAACTATGAAGTGGAATTCCCGCGTAGCGACTTGAATTGATCGTTCTGATTAGTCCGATTTTGTGGGAGCCTTGTATCATGATGTCGCAGAGCGTGGCACGTGGGTTTCCTTTATCACTGACCCGCCAAATACCCGACGCGAACCCGACCGGTGTTTCTGCTTCATTTCCAATCACATGCCAGGTTTAATAGAACAACGGGCGTGCGTTCAGATGATTGAAAAACAGCCAGTGATGTGATGAGGTAACCAAGGCAACACATACATAATTGTATCCGGTCCAGTATTCGAAGCCTTTGTGGAGACTGGAGTGGTTTACATTGATCGGTGCTGCCTCTGCACCACCAAGCTTTTCCGTTAGTGTCAGTAATGCGTTATGCCCCGTGGAGTTTGTGGCATGCGTTCAGGTAACTGCAAAGAGCCAGCGATGTGATGATGAGGTAATCAAGGCAACACATAACATGTATGTATCTGGTCCAGTACCTATATGAAGCCTTTATGGACGCTGGTTTATGTTGCTCGGTGCTCCTCTGAACCACCAAGTTTTCCAATTTGTGTTGGCATCATTGTTTTCCCCCTTTCCCAGGGTCCTCACCGGGACACTAACGCGGATGACTCGGTGGGAGTCGAACTCATGGTCGGTACGGCAGGGCCTCGGCTAAGGAATTATCACTGGGGGGGGGGGCAATTCGAGAGAAAAAAACATGTCGCTGAGGCTATATGGTTTAGCACAGGCACGTAGCCATAATTTTTATCAGGGGAGGGGGGACACGTCAGTGGTAGAATCATATTTCGCTCCTCAGCCAAATGTTGTTGACCAAGTAGGGTTGGGTCGTCAGCAGAATCACATTTCATCTAGTGTAAATTGGTTTTCTCGGGGAGGAGGGGGTGGGCATAGCACCCGTGCCACCTTAGTTTTAGCTACATCCCTTCCTGGTACCCCTTTACATGCATAGGTACGAATGCATGTCAATTGCGAGAATGACACAAAATACCTTAGTGTAACACAGAAATAAAATAGCATAATAATACAATATAGTGAAGCTAAATAAAAATGCTCAATACAAACAGGCCCATCATTAAAGGTCCACACCTGTGAATTGTGATGACGATTTTTTTAAAACGATTGGGGAACCGAACAGAAACAGAGCCAAGGGATCCACCGGTGCCATAGCTTTACCAGTACAACTAAATTGGTCAAACATTAACACATTTACTGAATGAAGATCTAAGCGGCTTTACCAGGGATAATTTGCATTTAAGCAGTTTTTAACCCGGACTCTGCGAAAGCTTAGTAGCCAGGGGAGAAATTTGACGCCCCACCCCTACACAAAAATGCATCAAATGGGAATTCGGTAGAATCCACAAATGCCGTTAGAAACCTCGTCTAAATTCATGTCAAAATTGCCACTCTGCTCAGTCAAACATTGTGGCTGTGGTTCGACAATAAACTTCTTTGGAGGTGGTGGTAATTTTTTTCCCCCACTTAAAGGGACACTGCCACCTTCCCAAAAGTTCTCAAATGTACGCTGCTTGTGGTGCTTAATATGAAGTAATTGCTGCCGACACATTTATGACATTTGTTTTTTCACAAACATTGCTCAATTTTATAAAAGGTTACGTTTTAATATTTGGGCTAATGACGTTCCATAATGAAGGAATTTTGGGGAAATAAAGAAAACTTCACGCTGCCCATGAAATATGACTAGTGTATGGCTAATGTATGGCAAAGGTAATAACAAGTCGACTGTAATCATAATAGTAAAAGAAGACGACGACATCGGATCAGGGTCCCCGTTCAATATACACTGGGGACTGGGGATGTTACAAGATGTCATAACCAAACTGCGATTTTCTCTGTGATTCGACCCTCAGTGGTGTTAACTTATACTAACCATACATAATTGCAATGCCAAGCACGCAAAATGGCTATCTCAACTCAAATATAATGTTTAGGTGGCAGTGTCCCTTTAAGGGCTAGTTTATTGTCAAACACATGAGGGTATACACAAACACCAGCGTTAAATCAAACAACAAGGTGGTGGTATTTGACGTGACCTGGTAAATCGACTGAGATGACCCTACACTGTAAAAAATATGCATTCCCCTAGGTGTAATTGGGTGGGCAGATTGACATGTTAGTCCCCATGCGCTACTAAAATAAGCACCTTTTTAGAAAAGGTGGTATACCTACACCCCATTTAGAATAATAGCTACTAGCTCTAGACCCTAAGCTTCTTATGGGTACTTTAAAAGACACCTTTTCTAAACACAACTAAATGTCCCCTTGCATTTGCCTTCGGCGAATGGTGCAGTAAAAAAAAAAATCCGCCAATTCTTGAGGAAAAAATAGGGGACGTCCCAAACCAGCCTCCAATTATAATCGATCGTGTCGGCAAAAACCTGGCACACAGCCCAAAATTTATTCTTCGGATATGCGGTGGAATGGGTCATTCAATCGAATTATGACTAGGATCGAGGGAACATTTGGGGCTCTGGACCACCACAGAAGAGACAAAGAGCAAAAACTTTACGAAGGAGAGAACTATTGTTTCGCCGATATTCGCCCGGTCTCGTCGTGTGCTGTTATTCAGGGGTTTTGGATAGTGTATGTTCCTAGAACCTACGACATTTGCAGAAGCTTATTTTCCACGGATCACCGTGGCTGAAACCACGGTATATATGTCAGAAACCTACGGCAAAAAGGGAAAACCCAGAACTGCAAAAAATGTTCTGGTTGCGAAATCCCCAAAAAATTGGGGCATTCCACGACATTTCGACAATTTTTTATCCCAAATTACACCCTTATCTCTCACTTTTTGTTCAAAATTGTTTTTTAGGGTTATCTTAGGTCCTGAATTCAACTGTGGAAATATTAGCTCGATCTGACCTCAGGTTATCGAGTTATAGCCTCGGGCATTTTGCAGGGTCACGTTGCCGAGTATTTTTTGGAGGCCGAAAGAGTGTATTGGTCTTACCCAAATGTCGAAAAATACTTGTATGGCTGAGTTCACAATGGAAAAACAATAAAAGTTTTTTTTGCTGATTTTTTTGGGGGCCGTGAACCTTGAATGACCTTGAACCACGTGACCTTTTAGTGACCTTTTTTTCCGTGCGTGTGCCTCGGGTACACCTCTGATTTCACTTTTTCACCTCTCAAAATACTTGTTAATGTCTTGCCTAACAACGCAACAAATAAAAAAAAATGCGTTTTTCCTCTAATTTCCATATTTGCCATCTATATACGTGCGTGTTTTCTAATTACCCCCAAGGGAGAGGGGTAACAGGCAAATATCTGTCAAGCTATGAGACCGATTTTGATGGGGTCTTCACCATTTGATCTGGCGTGGTCTAAGACGGTGCCGTATACAATTTCATACACTTTGGTCTAATCTGAGTGGACCAAATTGGACCAAACCCACTCAAACCACCAAAAACCGTTACAGACGGCATCATGCTCCGAACCTTTGGGAACGATTTGGGCAGTATCTTCACCATTCGATCCAGCGTGGTTCAAAACGTTGTGGGTAAGAGTTTTATCTACTTTTAAGTGGACAAAGTTAGACCAAAAAAGTCCAAAATCGTTGCAGATGACGTCATTTTCAGACCCTATCAATCTGATTTGGACAAGATTTTCACCATTCGATCCGGCTTGATCCAAAACAGTGCCGTGTTGAGTTTGACCGAGTTTGGTTCAATTTAAGTGGACCAATTTGGACCGAAACCAACAAAACTGGTGGTTTTGGTCCGATTTGGTCAACTTAAATTAGACCGAACTTAAATCGATTAAACTCAATACGTCCTGTTTTGGTCCATGAAATGGTGAAGATCGCGTCCATTTTTTAAGCCTTTACACGAGTGACCCTCCCTCTATCCAACGCGACAACCGCACCTTACGTTAACACCACAGAGATATAAAAAATATGAAGTCGCGCCACTCACTCAAGGAAGAGAAAACAAAACAACATATTAAAGATAGTTTCCCTTGAGCGTTAGGTTATGTTAGACAAGCATGTTAGTGGCAAATATGATATTGATTCTGAAAGCCTATTGAGCCAAAAGGTGCCAAAAGGTGGGTGTTTGTTTTGCCATGTTTCCTGGGCCTGGGTAAGTCAACCAACACAGTCAGAGACCGGTCGTCGGAGGTACAGCCCAGGCACCACAAAAGCGTTGGGAGGAAGGTATTAGCATAGTGTAAATACTAAAGACTAAAGCATAGTGTAAATACTAAAGCATAGTGTAAATACTAAAAATGTGGTTATAACTTGTCGACCAAAATGAGTGTAGACAACACAATGCGTCTCCCTTTTAGAAGATACGGTTACACAAAATTGCGAGAGTGGCGCCACTGGTCTTTAGTATTTACACTATGGTATTAGTAAGGATTAGTTACATAAGGACAGAACTATACTAAGTATTTTTTTATTGAAAGTTGTTTAGTTGTATGCTACAATTTAATCCCCAAATATTTTTGCTTTAAATATGTTTTTAATTTGTAGCTTAGACCTTGACACCTCATCAATGTTCGAAAAATGAGGCGCACATATTGAATTCCAGAGTTTTGGACCTTTTGACGTTGTAATAAAAGACGATAGATTTCGGTTCGAGAATGGCTCTTTATAGGTGCCTTTTCACTCTTCATTCTGATAGTCCTCCCTTTATTGTATAATTTGTTCAATGATTCTGGGAGTTCATCAATCAAAAACTTATGCATAACTAGATTCATTTGAATTGTGGCAATTTCATTTATTTGCAAAATTTTAAATTCTTGTAAGATTTGCCCAGAGCTGGTAGGTGGAAACACCCTCATAATGAGTCGAACCGCTCTCTTCTGGAGAACTACAAGGCGATTAAATTGTGATGCGTAGTTTATACCCCAGAGAAGACAACAATAGTTTAAGTAAGGCATGATCATGGAATTGTATAACATATATGTTGTATTTTTACTAATGAAATGTCTGATCCGGCTTATGACACCTATACTTCGGCTTATAGTGCGAGCAATATTTTTGATATGTGATGAGAATTTAAGGGACTTATCTATTGTAAAACCTAAGTAGAGCATTTCTTCTTTTTCCATGATGTCCGTACCATTAATATGGACACGAATAGGCGTTTTAGTATTATTATTATAATAATATTGAGAGTATGTTTTGGACATGTTTAATGAAAGCAGTTGGCCGGAAACCACCCGCATAGTAGTTGGCAAAATTTATTAACTACCTTTTGTAATTTGGGATTTTTTTTCAGATACATATAGCGAGTATCATCTGCATACAAAGACATGTCATTTTAGAGCTGATTTTTTGGCAAATCATTTATATAAAGATAAAATAATACTGGTCCTAAGATGGATCATATCATTTCAATTTGAACACATTGTGTTTCGGTCCACTTAAAAGGGAATTTTCACTTCTCTTGACAGTTGTTCCTATGTGACGCCCCGCTTGTGGTGCAAAATATGGAAGTAATTGCTGCCGAACACGATTCTGACATTTTGTTTCTCACAAACAGTTGCTCAATTCATTGAAAAAAACTAAGTTTCTAGTAATTTGGGCTGATGACGTCATATGAAGGAATTTTTGGGAAATAGAGAAAACCTTCACGCTGCCAATATGTCATGACTAGTTTATGGCTAATGTATAGCCAAAATGTAAAAACAGTCTTCTTTCATCAACATTTGATAAAGAGAGATGACGACATCGGCTTTAAGAGCGATATAATACACTAGGGCCTTAATTTTGTGCCAGATGTCAAACCAAACCTCAAATTACTTCCTCGATTGGACCTCGTGGGTGTCTTTAACTTCTACACTTACTTAATTCCAAAATGCAAATCCAGCAAAATGGCCATCTCAACTCAAATCTAATGTTAATGTGAAACATTCCCTTTAAGTATGAATGGATGTCAAATGATTTATTCCTTATACCATATTTGTGTATTTTTTTAAGCAATATATCAATATCTACAGTATCAAAGGCCTTACGTAAATATAAATAGATTCCAAGGGATTGTTCAGAATTTTCAAAGAATTTGGTAATGATATCTTGAAGTAGGATAAGTGGCATGTTTGTACTTCGTCCTTTGCGAAATCCAAATTGATAATCATTCAGGATAAAACCTGCATTGCAAATTGGTCCCATAGTTCGAAGCATCACGTCATCTGCAACGATTTTTTGCGTTTTTGGTCCAATTTGGTCCACTTAGATTGAATCAAAGTAGATAAAACTGCCTACCACATGAACGTTTTGAACCGCGCCGGATCGAATGGTAAAGATTCCGCCAAAATCGGTACATTAGGTTCTGAGCATGACGTCATCTTCAACGATTTTTTGCGTTTTTGGTCTAATTTGGTCCATTTAGATTGAATCAAAGTAGATAAAACTGTCTACCACAACATTTTAAACCACGCCGGATCCAATAGCGAAGATTCCGCTCAAATCAGTACATTAGGTTCCGAGCATGATGTCGTCTGCAACGATTTTTTGTGGTTTGGGTGGTTTTGGTCCAATTTGGTCCACTTATGTTAGACCATAGTCGATTAAACTCTAAGCGGCCCATTTTAGACCAAGCCAAATCAAATTGTGAAGATGGTGTCCAAATCGGACCCATATGTTCGGAGCATGACGTCATCTGCAATTATTTTTGGGTGGTTTTGGTCTGATTTGGTCCAATTATATTCAATCAAAGTTTATAGAAATTCTCGAAGACACCGTTTTGGACCACACCAAATTGATTGGTGAAGACCCCGTTCAAGTCGGTCCCATAGGTTCTGCGCATGGCGTCGTCTGCAACTATTTTTGACGTTTTTGGTCTAATTTGGTCCACTAAGATTAAACCAAAGTAGATCAAACTCTCTACCACAACGTTTTGAACCACTGAGTGAACACTGAACACTGAACACTGAACACTGAACACAAGCACTGAACACTGAAAAAGTGTTTACTTGGCAGATACTAATTTACCAACATCAACAGGCTTTAACCACTTTCTTACTATCATGAGATCAGCAGCTTACCAATATACAAGTTAAAAAGAAAACGTAGAAACTTCAGCACTAGAAATTAAGTGTGCGTTTTTTTTTTTTTGGGGGGGGGTATTTTTAGGAAATGACTAAGCGTTCATGGTCAGCCAGTGTACCCAGCAACTTTGAGCTCGTGGTTACGCCCCTGTAAAAAAACATCTGATTATTAATACATGCCAAATTTGAAATCAGCGTCTCAAAATGATCTAAAAACAGCCAAATTCCAAAAAGGTCATGTCAGGTCATCTGAGGTAAGTGACCTCGGATGACCTTTGGAAGCGCATGCGCCCAGTGAAATATATAATTATGTCAAATGGCTCAAACATTTGAAATCAACGACAAAAACTGTCTTAAAAAGGCCGGAAGTCAAGAAGTCATCGGAGGTCATCGGAGGTCAGTGACCTCAGTTGACCTCAGAAAAGCTCAGTCGAGGTCACAATCTCAGAAGAAGACACACCTGTCACCTGGAAACATCTTTGCATTTGCTCCTGAACGTCAAACACTCGGAAACTGCACATGTAACAAGGATTGATACTACGGGACGCCAGTTTTGCCTTACATGACCTTGAGAAACAGGTTATAGGTCACGGGTACTGAAAGTTTGAAGTTCGGTATTTTCAGAGTACGTATCAAATTTTTCAAATGTAGGGTGTTGAAAGTTTCATCGCGATCGATCAGTTACAAACTACGTGAGTTATTTGGGAAAAACCGAGAGGTGGCATCCACCCCTACCCGGGCGAGGGTTAACCTGAGGTCAAATTTCTTCATGAATATCGTTCAAAGCACCTTGATGCAACAAACGCGATTGCGTCAATATGATTATTTATATGTAGGTACTAGGTAAAAATGCATTTACCAAAAAAGGTTTTGTCGAAAAATATAATTGATTTTTTTTTGTGATGACCTCTCGTGATCTCAATATTGGCTTGAGCCAAAAAATAATCCGATGGATTCGAAATGATTTGAGACAAACAATCGAATGGCATTTTTTTATTTCGTCTACTCCTCATAGGAGCCTAGTTACAAGGGGACGTTTCAGAACCAATCAGATTGTACTATCCCAATGACGTCACATTGGTAGCATTTGGTAGACATTTATTTGCCTATTGCACATCATAGTGATAACACCCTCCTGTGCAACGGTAGTGTGACAGTCTTGGTACAGCTGTGACCGGGAGGGAGTCGCTACCGGAGCACTGAACACTCGTGGCCAACCAGTTAGTGACCTTGGGAGGCAGGGGCACCGGCGGGTGGGCGGCGGCGGCGGCGGCGGCGGCGGCGCCAGGCTCATGGCAACACGCGGATCATAAGTGACCAGCGCCAGCGAGTGCGTGGGACACTTGACATGCACAATTGCACAGGGCTCCAGGGTGAATGTCCAAAGGGGCCCTTTGATCTTTCAGAGAGGGGCCTGGTGCCTGGTGGCCATAAAGAACCTCTGAAGTGCTCTAAACTCTTTGAAGAATACGCTTCGCGTGATCCTTGACCCATGATACCGCGATTCGCGCGGTCTCGTCGGCCCTTTTCGGCGCGCTGCTCGAGCTGAAAAGGGCCCTCCGGGCCTCCAAGGAGGGGGGGCGGCCGCCTCCGTCGCCCCCTAAGCTACGTGCCGGTTCTAGATAACATCTTCTTCACTCTGTTTATAATGGCGATCGTTTATGGATGTCGAAACAAAACGATATGTAGGTAGTTACCTAAGTACAAATTCAACTAAAGGGGCTACAGTCGTGAATTTATCGGATCGAATAATCAAACCGATAGCTTCTTACTGTAATAAAAAATATTTGACATTTCAAAAGAGAAGGCACGCTTACTTTAAGCTATAAAATGATGTGTCAAGATGAACCATCTTTGGAAAGAAGCATCAGAAAAAACATCTCACAAATGCGCCTAAAATTTGCGGGGACATGCGTGTTTTCAGAGAACACGTATCCGTATGACATACATGCCCCGTGTCTTTCGAATGCAATGACCGGTCGGCGGCGCCACTGGCCACGGCCCACCTCCACTCAGTCGGACACCGGGGACGGTCCTCACTGCCATCTGGCGACGGTCGGGCCGAGTATATACACTGCACAGATGTCGCCACCAGTGGAGCAAAATAGTCGGCGCCCGTGGTACGTTACTTGTTCCGCTTGCTGCGATAAAGTAAGGCTAATGAAGCCTCTGACGGTAACTGGCGGGACTGGGGAGGTCTCGGACGGTAACTGGCGGGACTGGGGAGGCCTCGGACGGTAACTGGCTGGGACTGGGGAGGTATCGGACGGTAACTGGTGGGACTGGGGAGGTCTCGGACGGTAACTGGTGGGACTGGGGAGGTATTCGGACGGTAACTGGCGGGACTGGGGAGGCATTCGGACAGTAACTGGCGGGACTGGGGAGGTATTGGACGGTAACTGGCGGGACTGGGGAGGCCTCGGACGGTAACTGGCGGGACTGGGAGGTATTGGACGGTTTAACTGGTTGGACTGGGAGGTATCGCGACGGTAACTGGCTTGGGTTTGGGAGGCCTCGGACGTTAAACTTGACGGACTGGGGAGGTCTCGGACGGTAACTGGCGGGATGTGCGAGGCTGCATTGCCGACAGTAACTGGCGGGACTGCGTGGAGGTATCGGACGCGTAAACTGGTGGGACTGGGGAGTAGGGAGGTTCTCGGACGGTAACTGCGCGCGACTGGGGACTACGCATGCACGCGGTCGCGATGGCTAAACTGGGCGGGACTGGAGGTACTCAGACGGTAACTGGCGGCGACATGGTTAGTTCTCGGACGTAACTGGGCGGGACTGGGGGAGGTATCGGACGGTAAACTGGCGCTGGACTGGAGAGGTATCGGACGGTAACTGGCCAGAATGGGGAGGCCTTGGTCATATATTACGTCCATCATCGTGACCTTCCTTCGACCTCGAATTTGACATGCAAGGTAAAATGTCAAGGGTCGTGTCACAATAACGGCACGTTATATATGGAGCCTGTCTATCATCTGGGACCACCTTTGAAAGAATCCCGCAATAAATTCGGGGTGTTATACGGTGCCCGTCCTTTGACCTCAAATTATACATCCATGGTCAAAGATCGAAGGTCAGGTCACGATGACACACATTATATATAGACTCTGTCTATCATCTAGGACCACTTTGGAAATAATCCGGCAATAAAATTGGGACGTTATGTGGTACGGCGTCCTTTGACCTCGAATTTGACCTACAAGGTCAAAGGCACGGAACAGGTCACGGTGACGGACGTAAGATATGTACCCTGTCTCTCATCTGAGACCGCTTTGGAAAGGATCCTGCCATGGGGGAGGGCGGGGCAATGCCGACCCCATAAGCATTTCCTCACATATCTCAGCCCATCCATGCCACTGGGTGATAGTTTTGACAGCATTCGATGGCCAACAAATCAGGTTTAGATATGGCATACGGTTAGATTGTTTTAATTGATGTGACTTTCGCTCAGATTGTGTTGAAAAAAAATGAATGAAATTTTTGGCGTCAAAAATGTGCGGGTAATGCCGGACATGTTCGCAAGTAATTAACTTGAACTCTGAATGGCAGAGCGCGTGTACCTTCTTTTCTCTGAAAACTTGTTTATGCACGTGGCAACTTTTGCGAGCATTTGTGCGACATCACGTATGGTCTCACCCCTTTTCACAGCCTTTAGGGCGCATCTCATTGATTGTGGACCGCTTGGCCTTGTCAGTTGTTCGGATATAGTTGCAAGACATCTGAAACCGAACGGAACAGGATAAGGAAGCTTGAGTTAATTATTGGAATGCTGGTAAGAATCTTTAAAAGGAACATGGAAGTATGACTGGAAATTAACGTTGGTCAAACGGTGAATGGGGAAATGCCCGCGACACGTGTCCGGCTTGGCCCGGCCATACACCCCGAGCGTAAAGATGCCAATAGAGCCCACGAAGGTTGCGCACGATATGCCATGACTGTCAATTTTTCAGAATCATTGCTTAAAAAGCTTGCAATCGAAAAATTAATAGAGAAAACGGTTGACGACAGTTGCTGTGCGCCCCAGCGCAATGACGGGACAACATCATAATATCTTAGAAGGACCCAGAAAAATGATAACTTTGGGCGAATGAAGCAAATTAAACAGCTGATCGTGCAAAGCGCACTGTCACTCGCCGGACCATTGCGTTTTCAAAGATGATTTAAACAATGCCAGCTGACTTATTAAACCCTTCGCCCTGGGTGGGGGGTCATTTTACCCCCCCCCCCCTGAGGTTTATCCAGTAATAGCGGGAAAACCGGCTGCGCGCAGCGCCGCCAAATTTTGCATAGCTGTTCTTAACATTCAATTTCCCACACTTTTTGACAAAAAATTATACTTCAGGTCAACCGCAGGTCAAGGTCATCAGGTCACTTTAAGTGACCTTGGCCTTCCAAAAATGTTTGTGATCGTAGCCAAAGCCCAGTTTTTGTTCGCAACGATTTCAAACTGCAGGATTTCATAAGATTATACAGTACCTACAAGCTTGTATATCTTGCGATTTTTTATATCGCGTGCAACCTAAGGGTCAGGTCAATTTCTGACCTCACCATTTATAAGTGAATGGCGAAAATAAACAAATGCTTCCAATTCAGAAAATATACGGACTGATCAAGCTAATTCTTTCAGATAATGGTTTTTTTTGGGCTCGTTCTGGATGATCAAGGTGCAGTTGTGCTCATTGATCTTTACAGGGTCATTTGGAGGTCATCTGCAGCGTCATCAGCAATTTGGGATTCTTGCCTAATAACTTTTGGTAGAAAAGCAGAATAGAGACATCGCTTGACACATGTGTTTTGTCTGTCTGGCCGCATCGACCCATATGCCAACATGACCTACCCAGGTCACCAAATGACCTTTGACCTTGAGGTCAAATTTTGAAATTGCGTCACCATGTATATTTTTCAAATACGCGCCTTGTCAAGACGAACCACGATGTGTTAAAGTTCACTGCCTTTATCATTATTAGATAAACAAAGTTATTCATGGTGAAATATGAAGTATCACTCGCAAGAACGCGATTTGGCAACCTTCAAGCGATGCACCTCTGAGAGCCATTATATACCTACTCTGAGTTCTGAGCTCATTATTGTGTGAGACACTTTCATTTCTGCTTCGAAGGCAACCCCGGATGATTGCGTGCAGTGAACTTAACACTTGGTTTCATCGCATTGTACGCTTGTGATATTCCGTTTGCATACTGGCGCGATAAGAACTATCAATTTAAGCTTCACGAGAAAGTCTCAAATCCGCGCGAGAATGCTCTTCGAGAGATATAAGCGAGAAGATGCGAACTAGATAAAATTCGGCACTACATAATGCCGATCGCCTCTGAGTATAAGCCTCAATAATCGGACCGTATGCTTAAAAATGAATAATCTGTTACATTCGCAATGTACACAGATTGAGCAGCTTCCAAACGCTTATTTTCTGCGTCTATCTCATTTTCGTTCGAGTAGAACGGGTTCATTTTTGACCCCCACACAACCACACACCATGGCCAAGTTGTCTCGGAGGCCCACCCGGGCGCGGGTTAACAGGCAAAGTATTCTGTGTACGGCGGTGTCCGGCATTACCCACTGTCCGGTGTTGCCCCGTCCTCCCCTATATTTGGAACGTTATGCGGTACCCCGTCCTTTGACTTTGAATTTGACCTTGAATATGACCTTAAACAGTAAAATAAAGTCACGTTCTTGATCAGCGTGCTATATAATTGGCTATGGGCTGAGATTTGGGCCAAGTCTGAATCCGTTGCTAAATAAGTCGCTAACTTCACGGACGACAGGCACATTTTTATTCAGATCAAGCCGTAGCACAATGTATGATAAGCAAAATAGCACATCTTAGATTAGACACAAATAATACGACACTAGAACGCTAACCAGATTCCACTTATCCATTTGACAGTTGCATGTAACCGAAACGCTCACAAACCTATTTAAGATAAAGGACAGACACTTGCACAAAAACGGTCATGACAGACCAAGACAGAGTCAGCAATGGTTGGGAACCACTGAACATGCGACCTTCCAAGAGCGAGCATGAGGAGACGAAGAGCATTTCATACAGCAACTCGCCCCAGCGATACGGCAGCAACAATCACAATACACACGGTGCACACAACTAACAACATACAGACACTCATCACATCACAACAGAGCACACCGACACTGACAGGAATGGGCGCGGGCGATTGCAGCGGCTGAGTTTCGATCCCCTATCACTGCATCACACTACTTCACACTACCCCACACTGTTTCACGTCCGATCTGCATCACATCACACTACTTCACACTATCCCACACTGCTTCACGTTCGATCCCCACACTGCATCACTGTGTTACGGCACAGCTCCTGGCTCCATACTCGGATATCGCCTGTCGTCACTTGTGACTGCTGTGTGCTGGGCCGGGTCCGTCACTTGTGACTGCTGTGCCGGGCCGGGTCCGTCACTTGTGACTGCTGTGCTGGGCCGGGTTCCGTCACTTGTGACTGCTGTGCTGGGCCGGGTCCGTCACTGCTGGGCCGGGTCAGGTCCGTCACTAATATTGTGACCGCTGTGCCGGGTCGGGTCGAGCGGCGGCAGCTCCTGTTTCTGCGGCCACTGGTGGGCGTCGGCGGCCCACACAAACGCGTCGGCGGCCGTCAGCAGCAAGTCCAGCTGCTGCTGCTTCTCAAGCCGCATACTGCGCATCACCTGCTGCGTGATGTGCCCCAGCACCACGGCTAGCAGGCTCAGCCCCACGCCCACCAGCAGGATCGTCAGCTTGGTCTTCTGCTTCACGTCTGACGAGTGCATGAAGAACACGGCCACCGTCAGGTTCAGGTCACAATACGTAAACAGTGGGTCCACCACACGGAAGTTGAACACGTGGATCTCGGCCGAGTCTTGCCAGAAGATCGAGTTGTTGTGGTCGGGCATGCCAAACAGCTGGAAGCTGATGCTCTCGGGCGCCTGAGTGGCCAGCTCTGGGTCGGGAGCGAAGCGCCGCAGCTGCCCGGTGCTGGCGTTACAGCTGACGTAACTGGCAGTGTTAAGCACAGCGGACGGGTCGAACTCGCTGCTGAGGTTGCCGTGTTTCAGCAGGCGGGTGTAGACACTCCACCAGGACACGGCCTCGGCTCGGTCGTGGCTCCGGCAGCCTACCGCCGCCGCCGTCAGTCCGAACCCGAAGTCGTGCACTCCGTGGATCTCGTGCATCGCCGTGGCCTGGCGCAGCGGCCGCCGCTGGTCACCGTTTTTTACAGCCAGCACCGGAGTGAACTGCGCCTTGTCACTGCTCAGCAGCGGGCAGCCCCAGGCGTCGTCCCAGCTCACGTGCCATTGGCCGTTCTCGAGCCGCACGGCGCGCTTGCCACGCACGCGCTGCTGGTAGCGCATCAGCGGGTCGCGTTCCGGTGAGCTGGCCAAGCGCAGTCCCACCTTCTGCAGGTGATGACACGTGTCTTTGCTCACGCGCTTGTTCCTGGCGGTCAGGTTCAGCCAAGGATTGCAGCCGACCAGCACGGGGATGGCGGGCGGCCGGCGGGCGGGGCACTCAGCCTGCGCCGCGGTGCTGGTGACGTGCAGCTGCGCCAGCTGTAACTGACGCATAAACGGCCGGCGGCGCACCTGCGGGTGACTCCGCACTGTCACCAGCCAGCGCGAGGTGACAGCGCCGTCCGGCCGCGCCCGGCTGCCCAGCAGCTGCGTCTCCGAGACCAGCGCGTTGGAGCTGAACAGCACTAGCGGCCGGACGGCCATGTGGGCGACGGAGCTCAGCCGCACGTCCAGCCGCAGCGTGTCACTCTTGTCGACCATCGGCTCCTGGTGGCTGCGGGAGACGGCCGTCAGCTGCAGCACCTCGCACTGGGCATCCAGAGGCGCCAGCTGGCGCGACAGCGACGCACGACGCAGCGAGCACGACAGCGTGCCGCCGCCACCGGACGGCTCCGTAATGGATAGCACCTCCACAGTCCGGCCACGCACTACGAAGACCTGGTGCGGCCCGTTGGCAGCGACGGCCACGCCGGAGCTGGGCTTAGCTGTGTTCGTCACTGATGTGTTCGCTGTAGACGATGACGGTGACGGAAGCGGAGGTGATATGGAGTCGGAGGTGATGTTTCCTAGCCGGAGTCGGATCACACGCGAAGTCCAGACGTCAAGCGAGCTGCCGAGCATCACGTGCTTGTCCGCGTCGATCAGCATCCACCGCTCTCCGTCCGTGGCGAAGGCTCGGAGAGGCAGGTGAACCTCCACCTCCTCTCCGAGCACCTTCAGAGAAGCGGCGTCTAGGAAGGTTGCAGGCTCGAAGTGGGTGTCTGCGCGGCCCGAGATCAGCAAGCGGCTTTCTTCCGTCACCAGCATCGTCAGCATGCGCATGGTGAGCTGCACAGTCACGGTGCGGATCTGATGGTCGCAGACCTGCAGGGGGGAGTGGCGGCAGTCGGGGCCGTCCCGCTGTCCGGCCGCCGACCCCTCCGGCAGCTGGTGGCACCAGTGAGGTATCCGCGTCACGAAGCCCTTGCCGCCGTGGTTGAAGAAGAGCGTGCCGTACTCCTCGGACGGGTACTGAGAGAACAGGAGGGGTTTGCTGCCGGCCGGCACCCTCACCGGCTGCCGGTAGTAGGTGCCGCCCTCGTCCCACGAGGTCATCAGCGTCACCGCCGTGCCACGCGCCTCCGGAGAGTAGGCCGCAATGTGGCCGTTGGCGTGTTTGCACCACGTGGTTTCATCGCAGCAGGGAGTGGATACGATCCGCGACGCGGACGGCGTGGCGTCCGAGAAGGACTTCACGTCGAGCACGTATGAAGAGCGGTCACCGGCCAGCCAGCGGACCAGATGGATGACGCCAACCCGCACCACATGCCGGCCGAACAGCAGGAACAGGTAGTTGCGGGAGAAGCCGGCGCCCGTTAGCGGGGCGGAGGCCAGATCCGTCGGCAGCAGGTCCTGCGTCAGGCAGACGGGACGGTCAAGGAAGCGGTTGGTGCTCACGTACACGTGGGAGGCGGCGAAAATGGCCGGGAAACCGTGCATCGTTGTCACGACGCGTGGCAGCTCGGTCGTATGGAGAGAGGTCGCTGAGTGCTTCACTTCCGGTGGCCTTTCCGTTGGCTTGCTTGGGCTGTCGAAGTTGATGTGGCATGGAGATACCTGCACCAGAGGAGATTTGAGCAAAGAGGCCGCTCCTTTGACGCACGGCGTGCTACAGTGAACGTTTCTGAAGAATGTGATGCATGAAATGACAGCAAAGATACGAGTCATCTTTGTACTTATTCTTGGGAGAAAGGATCGACAATTTTGGTTCAGTTGCAAAATAACGCATTCTATACGAGCTGAATATATTACGTTTTTGTCTTCCTTTTCATTTAAATGAATCCCGCGCGTACTTGCAACAAATAGATATACCTACAGCAAATAGGTATACCTGTATATCTGCAGCACACGTGTCAACCCAAGGGCACCAATCGGTGTTGTGTAATTTTCTAGTGGCTAAAAAACTGACATTTCATGAGCCTGTCGGCTATGAACACCTGCTATTCAGAAGACGCATTATACTGTTCAACAAAACTTGATAAACCAGTGAGACGCCGCGTCGCCGTAAACAGCGAAGAACGAGCGAGTCCAAATCAACCCGATAGCATGAAGGACATTAGTTACGATTACGGAATAGGGGTGTGCACCTGCACACGTGCAGTGTGACCCAAAGTTTGACTTGCTTTGCTTGACATTGCCAGTGCTGTGGTCTCAAACCACACACTGAATTTCAGCTTAATTGTTTCTAGAAGGACGTTAGCTCAATTCACCATTTTATTTATGTTATTGTGGGTCTGGGTATGGTGATGGTGTGGGTGATGGTATGGGTAATGGTGTGGGTTGATGCAGCGGCGGATCCAGAACGGGAGTTTGAGGAGCAAAATTCCCAAAAGTCTCACACAATTCTGAAAAACTTATCGGATTTCGCTTGCTTACGCATTGGTAGCTGATTTAAAGGGACGCTGTCTGTTCAAAGCAAAATTTGATATGTTAAAGAACAATCGGATTTGATAAGCACCATGAAGCCCGTTTTTGTATTATTCGCCCCCAGTCACCCAATATAATCGTTCAAAGTTCAGTTTTCTTCCAGCCAATGGCCTTGACTAGTTCGCCACCACTACGCACCAAAATAAATTAATTGCAGCCTTGTGCATGTATAGTCTAGGGTAAATGTTCCGTCCACTGCGCGGCGCTAGAATCGGGTCAATCGGTACTGCACCAGTGGAGTAAAAAAGCAACTATCACTAAGCTCACCCCCGATAGGTGTCGCAAAGCTAGGAGCACATATAAAGTTTGTGAGCCACTGAACTGGTACCCGCTGTGCCATGCCGGCCCGGCGTGGCGCAGCTTTGACCTTGACCCAAGGGCGGATCCAGGGGGGGCCAAAGGGGCCATGCCCCCCCCCCCAAATCACCCAAAATCGGTGCAAATTTGACACATTTCCTGAGTTTGTCGTAAAACTAAGCAACTTTTACTAAGAGAAAGTTTTGTTTTATATCAGTTATTGATGGCATAAGCAAGCGAATCCGATGAGTTTTTCAGAATATGCGATAATTTTTGGGATTTGCCCCCCCCCCAAACTGTCAAAATCACACTTTCTGGATCCGCCAGTGCGGCTTGACCTGACGTCAACCCACGGCCGGGGTCGGAGGGGGAGCGAGAAAGTGGAGATGAGTGGAGATTAGGTTGTCCACTGGGTAAACATACGGGGTTGCGAGAGCTGGGAGTCCTGCTTTGGGAGCTACCGTGGTTGATGAAAGGAAGGAACCGCAGGTATTCATAGGCAGATGGGCTGATTATCCCGTCAATGGATGGGGAGAGACGAAAAATGCCCCTCTAACGGACTTTTGTAATAGCTCAAAAACAAACACCGCTATCAACACAAAAGTTCGTGGACTTTCTCCTACCAAGATTTTTACATCTTCCGTGCCAAACAAAAACGAAGCAATTGTGTCCGAAAATGTTAAGATATAATAAATTTAGTGACGTAACTACAGTGTAGTTACTACACACAGGTTTGACGAAAAAATCAACTAAATTTAAAAGTCCGAACAAAATCATTATTCGAGGCCAAATGCAATTAAACAAAAACACAGATAGACAATGACAAGGACTAGAAAATGATTATCGCATGTTTTTTAATGTTTCGTTTTTGGCCATTAGATATTTAAAAGTCGATTTATATTTAAAAATATTATCTAAATCAAAATTATTAATAATTTATTAAAAAACAAAAACCGAATACATGTTGAAAAACCACGCATGAACAATAGCTACTGAACAATAGCTAATAAAGATATTTGCGACTGATTTATGGCTCCCTAAGTAGGTGGTATGAGTAACTAATGACGTTATATTTTGAAATCACGTTTTTTTTTAGGGAATGTTTCACTTGTCTGAAAGTTGTCCAATGTACGCCGCTTGTGGTGCTAAATATGAAGTAATTGCTGCCGAACACGATTCTGACATTTGTTTCTCACGAACAGTGCTCAATTCATGAAAAACTAAGTTTTAGTTAATTTGGGCTGATGACGGCATATGAAGGAATTTTGGGAAATAGAGAGAAACCTTCACGCTGCAATTGTATGGCTTAGTGTATAGCTAATGTATAGCCAAAGTAACAAGTCCTACTCCTTCAACATTTGATTAAAGAGAAGATGAACGACATCGGCTTTAAAAGGGACTGTCCCCCTTCAAAAATATGTGTCCAATGTACGTCGTTTGTGGTGCAAAATATGAAGTGAATGTGCTGAACACGATTTATGACATTTGTTTCCGCACGACAGTGGCTTTTGATTTCCAATAAAAAAACATTTTTAATATTTGGGCCGATGACGTCATAATGAAGGATTTTTTTTTAAGAAAAAAAAAACTTCACGCTGCCATAAGTATGACTAGGTTAATGGCTAATGTATTGCAAAGAAAACAGTCGACTTAATCCAACATTTAAGTAAAGAGAGACTACGACAATCGGCTCACGGGCCCACCCAAATTCAAATACATTGGGGGCTGGCGATGTTTACAGATTGCAAATCAAACTCGGATTTGCTCCTGTGATTCGACCTCAGTGGTTGTTTTAACTTATACATACATATTTCAATGCCCAAGCACGCAAAATGGCTTATCTCAACTCAAAATCTTATGTTTAGGTGGGACAGTCCCTTTAAAAGGCGATACTAATACACTAGGCCTTTATTTTGTGCGATGTCAAAACCAAACTAAAATTTATTTCGATTGGACTCTGTGGGTGGTTTTAACCTTCTACACTACTTAATTTCAATGCAAATCCAGCAAAATGGCCATCTCAACTCAAATATAATGTTAATGTGAAACATTCCCTTTAATTGACCAGATAGAGACAAATGAGTGCCAATGCTGTATTTAAAAAAAAAAAATGTATAAGATTATGCTGTTTTATTTATCATTATTAATGTCAAATTTAAACCTAATGTGACCTGACCTTGACCTTAAGTTAACACTAACGTGGGTCACGTAAATGAGTCAGGTGGTTAAACGATAACAATTATCGATTTTTACGTGTAAAATAACTTGTTAAGCATGTGAAGCAGGACTTGCATGTTTTGCGCATAGCGACTTTTTTGTGACCTGACCTTCACCTTTTTAAACAATCTCACTGTAGCTAATGTGGGACGTATTTTATACTTTGATACCACTTTGGGTGATCATGGTCACAATCGAAGGATTTATATGGAAAGTATAGATCATACACTTAGATACCTCAATTGTGACCTTTGACCTGACCATGAACTGACCTATGACCAGGGAAAACACATATTAGTCTTCGTTAGATTCAGCTCGTTGAGACCTTTCGATCACCATATGTCGCTTTTAAATCGGACCATTAGTCGGAAGTTAGACAGGGGACCTCCGACCCCCCCCCCCCCCACCACCAGTGGAAGGTGGCTGGAGATCCCAGCCAATGCCGAGTTATATGAGTAATGAGGTTATCTGGTAACAAAAATGAAACATTCGAAGCTTGTCCTTCCCATCGTCACAATTCGCTCGAGCTTACGGTGAGCTTACAACGGTAGGTGATGATATTAATGATCGAAAAATGCAAACGAAGTCTAAAAATTGTCGCCGCTTTGCGGTGCAATGTGTTATGATTGTTATTATTATTATTTTCAGGTCAGCACTATTGATTTAATCATAGCCGTAGGAACGGGTGTAAGTGTCATGGGACCCAACCATTCATTGGACACATTTTGGCACCCAGCCTCTGCTCTCACACTGGCAGCGTTTGGGAGCGACTGCTTGACCCAGCCGGGTCAGGAAAGCGGCAAGGTCATGTCATGCGGATAAGAGGTGCTATTGCCCGGGAGAATGGGGTTGGGACCAATTTTTAATGTACCATTTTTATGATCTCATAAAAACAAGGAGAATTTTTCATTAATTAAAAAAAAAAATGCGAAATGAACTCAGAAATGATTAAAAACTAAAACAATTAAGCTCAGGTCCTTGTAGTTGTGACGTCACAACTAGCTTAAGTCAGCGGCAGTTACTCTGCGCGGCGGTGACAAAACTTTCCCCCCACCCCTTTACTCGAAAAATAAAAGGGCTAGAAGACGCAGAATAGAGCTTTCGAACGCCCCTCAACAAGCAGATTCTAAGTACTTTGAGTATTTTTCTCAAGTCGATATTGAGGTCACCCACGAGGGTCATCAAAGGTCAGATTTTCGAGTTTTTGGTTTTTGCTTCAAACTCCCAAATATCTTGGGAACTATGAAAGCTAGGAACAAACGGGAAAAAGCAGTCGAACGATTTTAACAAATGCAATCGCAAATGAGTTTTCAGATTTTAGCACAGGACAATAGTTTAGGCTCCAGAGGTCATCAAAGGTCAAAAAAGTTTTTTTTTCAAAACAGTTTTCACAATAGCTTTTTACCTAATAAATACAAGGCAATAATTTTGACGTCATCGTGTTTGTCTCTTCAAGGCGCTTCGACTCATATTACATTTTACCAGGTACGGTCAGCTTAAAAATTTGACCTCAGGTCAAGGTCAGGTCAAGGTCAAGTGGTGACCCAAGTAGGTCATATTGCATATTGAAAAACGTGCCTTGACAAGACAAACACAATGGTGTTGGTTTCACTTATCTATCTGTATTGTGTCAATAGTTATTAACAAACAGTTCTGTTGTTGACCTTGGATGACCTCGGCTGACCCTGCAGGGGTCACTGAACAAAAATGGCACCTAGGTCCTTTTTCAAGAATGGCTTATAATAGCATGTCAAAAAGGAATTAATATTGCCTATCCTTGCGTATCCTGAACGGAAACATTTGAATATTTCCCCATTGACTTATATGTTGAGGTCACGATTGCCGCGACCTTAGGTCACTAAATATGGAATCAAAATTATATGATTGTTAGATATATATGACCTTATAAATTATGTAAGGTAAAACCGATCATACCAAAACTGTGACTGTCGGTACGTACCACACACTTTTTTGGAGGTGGGTCAACGTGACCTTGTCTGGTGACCTGACCTGAGATTGAACATGAGGTCCGATACGTTTACATAATGTGGGGAAGACGCCGTTTTTCCGCTAATCCTCCGAAAACTGAGGTGATGTCTAAACCCCGCTTTCCCCCCGGCAATACGTCGGCCGCGGGTTAGGTCTTTGCAACCCCGCCATCAAGTCACTAGGAGTTGTGACGCGTCCAGCCAAACAAAATCAAGAATAATTAATAAATTAAATACGAAAAGTTAAACTTGCTCGACTTTAGGACCGAAAGTGATTTAAAGTTATGATTGAAGAGTTTTACCGGAAAATCCGAGAAAAATACGCATTTTAAGCACAAAACCCAGAATGAGACTGTCCCCCAACCCATTGTGGCCTGATTTTGCGCAATGAAAAGTCTAAAGATACTCCCGTCTTGTGGCACCCTCACAACTTTATAAGGAATAGAAGCCCAGAGGTCAAAGTTGGATAGTAGAGGTGCAAAATAAGTAGCAAATAATTATTGACGATTAATTGTTATTTCTACAAAAATATAGCACCTCCTACCGACAGCGCTCGACACTACTTTCACCCTGTCCAGAGCCATGAGGTGTCATGCTCAGTTAGGGGCCAGACGCCAGGGGGTGAGGCCCTGAGGGTCGTCGCTACCTCACTCCCCTGTCACCCATTCCCACCCTGCACGGTCACGTAGGTATCGGACGCTTCACTGGCATTTTTTTTAATAAATTTAGTCCGAATCAGGGGCGCAGCCAGGGGGGGGGGCATTTGGGGCAAATGCCCCCCCCCGTCGCGCTCCGAGTGGGGGGGGGGGCCCATCTCAGATCTGAAGGGGGCCCATGCTCGGTCTGAAAGGGGCCATCGTGGACTCGTGGGGACCTTCGTGGGCCCTCTGTCGGCCTGAGGGGACCTCTGGCCGGACTGAGGGCATCATTCGGCTTGAGTGGGCCCTCAGTCGGACCTGAGGGGGCCCTCCGGTCGCAATAAGGGGCACTCCTCCGGTCTGATAGGGGACTGCTCGCATCGGCTTTTGAGGGGCCCACGGTTGACGCTGAGGGGCCCGGTTGGCAATGAAGGGCCCTCCTGCGCCCGTCTAAAGGGGGCCCTCAGGCTCGGCCTTAGGTGCCCTTGGTCGGCATGAGGGGCCCGTCTGTCGGTCTAAGGGGCTCTCTGTCGGTCTGAGGGCCCTCTGTCCGCGTTTTGAATGGGCCCCTCCTGTCCAATCTGATGGGGTCTTAAATAGGCCTCTGTTGGTTTTGAGGGCCCTCTGTCGGTCTGAGGGGCCCTCTATAAGCCATGAGAGGGCTTCTCGTCGGCATGAGAAAGGCCCTTGATTGGCCTGAGGTATCCCTCGCTGTCCCGTTTGGAGGGCTGTCCTATCGGTCCCTGGAGGGGGCCCTCCTGTCGACATGAGGGGCACTGCTGTAGGTCTGAGGGCCCTATGTGTGAATGAGGGGCTCTCTGTGGTGGCCTGAGGGTTCCTCGACCACTTGAAAGGCCATTTCTAGCCAAACGGGCCTTGTCAGCCTGAAGAAGGCCCGCTGTTCGGCCTGGGTGCCCTCTGGTGGCCTAGGGGTCTGTCGCCAGCTTGGAAGGGGCCCTTTTGATCGACCCGACGGGCCCTCTGTCGGCCTGAAGGGGCACCTCAGTCGGCCTGAGGGGGTCTATGTAGGCCCTGAAGGGCCTTAGTGTCTGCATGTGGGGGCTCTCTGTAGCCCGAGGGGTCCTCTTGGCCGCCTGAAGTGGGCCCTCCGATCAGTTTAAGGTGGGTCCTGTGGTCGGCCTGAAGGGGCCCTCAGTCGACATGAAGGCGGTCTTAAGGGGCCCTCTGACGGCCTGAAGGGCTTCCGCTCTGTCGGCCTGAGAGCCCCCTCAGTCGGCAGCAGAGGGGCCCTCTCTCGACCTCAGGCCCTTAGGGGCCTTTGGTGCCCTTTGTCAGGCCTGGTCTGATGAGACCGCTCCTGTTTGTCTCGAAGGGGCCCTAAGGGCCCCCAGTCGGCTGAAGGGGCCCTCATCGGACTTGAGGGGCTCTCTGTCGGTCTGAGGGAGCCTTGGCCAAATTAAGGAGGCTTTTACTTAGCCTGTAGTGGCCTACACCCAGAATAAGAAGTTAAATATGTTAGCGAAGCTAAAATATGTAGGAGGCCCTGCGTTCATGGAGGGCATGATGTATGTCCCAAGCATGTCTGTGTCCCATTTATCACTGACCGCGGGTAATTTGGCAATACAAAATGATCTTTCGTCACTCGCCTGGTTCTGGCTCTAGTATGGTTCCGCAAAATCCAGCATAATAAGGTGAACATGCCTCTACCTCCCCTACTCCAAGAATAAGCTATTTGGTCCCATCCATTTTCATTTCTTGATAAGTCAACGAATTGTGTCCGAGCTTCTTCATAATTTTTAATTACTCTTTTCTAACTATTATGGCTTATATCGAGTCCTCCCCAAAGTTTGTAAACCTTGGCTTAGCCAATGCCCGATGGGCTGAATAGAAGGTATCACATGTTGGAAGTGGTCTCAATAAGGAACAGTCGTGCCCCCGGGTTACTGACAGCGGTCCCAGAAGGTCGGAAGCCCCGTGTGACCCATGCGCCGACCGGTTCCAATAAATTAGTTTTTTGCCAAATATCCTTCAGATGGGTATTCTGGAATTGTCTTGATATGCGGTGGCACAATTAAAAATACAAACCAGTCCTTCAATAAATAAAAAGTTGGAATAAAAAGAGGCGCCGAAATCAAATGCAGAAGAGAAAAATGAGTGGAAAAAACTAAACAAATTTCACGTTTTTTTCTGCCGTTCTTTTGCTTGGGGGGGGGGGCCTAGCCAGTGCTGGGGCCCTTTGCAAAATCTCCTCCTCTTGCCCCCCCCCGTCGCAAAATCCTGGCTGCGCCCCTGGTTCCGAATGCTTTTGTAGGGATGGCTTTCCGAGGTCAGGAACCCGCGCTAAGCAGACAGTTTGTTGCGCTGGGTCTGACCTCACCACCCGATCGCGCAATTCCTGTTGGTCCGGCAGAATTTAGAGACGAAAGTTTTACGTGCCGACATACTGGACAAGTGACACGGCTCTGTTAATCACACCTCTCCTTTAGCATTCTTACATGTCGAACAATCCAGCCAGTCGATTCATGCCTCGAACCCACTTGCGCAATTACGCAATCACTGCCAGACAGCCCGGCAGCGCGGCGGCTGTATCAGCGCGGTACCCAGTCACTTTATCCCCACTCCTCCCCCTCTCCACCCCAGCTTCGAGGCAGAGGTCAGTCGGTGCGCACCCCTTCCGCGTGTCAGGTGCGTTAGGAAGTCAAGTGGTTCTCAATTCCAGCACTGCAGTAAGCCCGCAACACTCGTCAAATCTGACCCCGCCGGACTGCGCGCCACCTAGGAAAGAGTTGCACACTACTAGTTCGGATTTTTATACTAGCCCTTGGACGGAACATTTACCCGAGACTGTACACACAGCCGTTTTCTTCACAAGAGCCATGTATGAGAAATACCCTGGATTGGCCACTCTCTGTCGGCGCCTTTGATGTAGGAGACCATGGCGGCCACCTAGCGGTTTGAAGCGCAAAGCTTCGGCATACAGGAGAGCTCCCGCCAACCACATCAAGCCGAACACGTCCCCCTTGTTATCTTTCGATATAATAACCGCAGCGCGATGCGCAAGGCGGCAATAGAAAGCTCGTCATAAGACAAATCAGAAGCATACGAGAAATATTCGAATAAGGTCACATGTCAGGTCACAGCTAGGGCAAGGGTAAAAACAATGTATTTTAGTTGATGGTTCATATTTTCCGTCCAAAGCCTTAGATTGAAACTCTTTTCTCACAAATTGTTCTCCAAGGTGTGATTAACAAATTACCTCAAAGGTATGGTATGAACCAAATAGGTATTCAGCATTGTTGGATCCCATATTTGGAATGGCATTACACATTTCCATATTATTAAATAACCAATGAATGTACAGCAACGGCACGCCCGCCATAATGATCCTTACCTTCCAATGATTATATAATATATATATATATATCAATATTTGTATGCGTCAAAAAACACCAACTGTTCTTCCAGAGGGAAAAAGTATCTGAAGCACTTCCGCGTTTCGACGCTATTTAACATAAAACATTTAACATAAACAAACCGTCTCCTGTATGTCGTTTCGTCGGTCACATTTGTCACTGAGTGGCCAATCCAGGGTATTTCTTATCCATGTGCATAGTCTCTGCCCAGGTGTGTGAGGCCCACATTCTTGGACATTCCTTAATTTAATGGCCCACATTCCTTCGACAAAAAGTCAAATATATTCGGCTGGAGAGCCCTTTCAGCCCAGAAAACTTGCAAGTTCAGGGGTTTTTCAACACTGGCTACAAAATTGCTATCTCAGTTTAAAACCCATGTTGAAGGTGATTTATTTCCTTTAATTGCAACAACAAAAAACAAAGGTATGATTAAAAACACGTACCTAAACACTCAATATGCATGGCTTTCTCTTGTTAATGAACTCAAAATCACCCGTTCCTAAGGTTTTTAAGGGACACTGTCCGTTCAAAGTAAAATTTGATATGTTAAAGAACAACCAAATTTGATAAGCACCATGAAGTCCGTTTTTGAAATTCGCGCCCAGTTGCCTATGTAATATCATCGTTCAAAGTTCAGTTTTCTTCCAGCCAATGAGCTTGACGAGTCCGCCACCACTACGTAAAAAAACAATTAATTGCAGCGTTGTGCAACTAGAAAAAATGATGATAATTTGTGCTCAAGTATTCTGTCGAAATTTGTAATGACAGAAAAAAATGTATTATCATGCCTAAATTAAACTCATTAAGAGGCATAAACGAAAGGATTGTTCTCAAGGGATTGGGGATTGTTCCAAAGGATGTTTCGCTCTAACCATTGATGAAGTTTTCTCCAACAGAGTTTTTTTTATCGGATTGTTTACATTGTTTTAAGGTGCTGTACAATGTTGTTAACAAATACGAAAATGTCTGAACTGCGCAGAATTTGGCGCTCAATCGCTGCCATATTATCTAGTGGTGTGTGGAAATCGCAAACTGTTTTATATTATTATGAAAAATTAAATAAATGATAGTTTTTTGTATTTCCGCTGCTTTGGTGAGCATAATAGGACGATTACAAATAATCTTTAGTCCCTTAGACTCGTTTTACCATGTTTTTGCAATATCCGGAAGAGGCAGTGCTTAATTAGATCATTAAGCTTAATTAGATCGTCCAGACGAAATTGGCAATATTCAAGAACTTCGTGAAATTTCGCTAGTTTTTGACGATTTTTCGCAACCCCTAAATATGTATTAAATTTTGCCCTATTTTTCGACACAGCGCAGTTGAAATAACGAGAAAAGAGTCACCAAAATAGATTTGCATCAACGTCAAAGTGAACAACCCTATCCCCCATTGACTACGAGGACCCCTCGGATCTCATCCCATCCCCTCCTGGGCGAAATTCTGCCTACCTACGCCGCTGCTTGACGCGTCATTGTCTAGGACGAATCGAGAAAGACAAATTAGTGGTGTAGGGGCCAAATCCCCAAAAAGGTCGGATAACATAGCGTTTCACAGATTTCGCTTTCTTCTACTTTTGGTAATTAATGCATCAATTAAATCCATATAACTAAACCCCCTAAAAGTGATTAAAAATAACATATTTTGTGCTAAAGTTCATTTAAATTCCTTTTCAATAAAAAATGTGTCAATTTTATTCCGATTTCAGGCGTCTTTGGGGGTCATGCCATGCTCCCTTCCCCGTGTCTACGCCCATGCTATAATCGGCCTTCATAGCCTCCCAGGACAGATCGACTCATCACCGTGTGTGGGTCTCTGTGCGTATGTTTCGAGATGGATAGCCTCTGACAGATTGGCTATCAGCCGTGATTGACGCCGACGCTGTAGATAAGCCGGTGATATAGTGGTAGGTCAGAGTGGTAGGTCAAGCTCCCGGAGAGGAGTCGAGTGGTGGAACCGGGACCGGGTGAGAAGTGTCTGCCGCAGCCCCCTGACGACGCCTGCCGCACTCAGTGAGTCTCATCTCCGTAGGTACCGTCATTCGGGGCTGCTGCAGCCCCCTGACGACGCCTGCCGCACTCAGTGAGTCTCATCTCCGTAGGTACCGTCATTCGGGGCTACTTAGCACACATTTAGGACATTTTGGTGTGCCCTGGTTTTAGTAAGGGCACAAATAAAAACATGTCGGATGCAAAATTGGTGGACAGACTGGCGCTAATGGTTGGTGGTTGCATAGGCGTAGGAACCCGGGGGGCCACGGGAGCCATGACGATGGCCCCCTCACTTTTTGTCCATTTTGGTGTGCTAAAAATCGACAATTTTACTTCGTTATCAAAATTAAAAAGCGCAACAGATCTGCGAAGACGAAAGGAGCTCAAATCTGCATAGAAATCCCGTGTATGGGGATTGAGTTCCTCTCAAGACGAGATCGAAGTTTCGCTGGCCCCTCACCTTTTGTCACGTTCCTACGCTTCTGGGTGGTTGCAACGTTTATATTTTGTTGGTTTAACCCTTGCCCTGGTGTGGGGGGGTCATTTTGCCCGCCCTCCTGAGTTTTTTCCGGAATAGCGGGAAAACGGCGGTCCAAATTTTGAATAGCAGTTTGAACATCAATTTCCCATACTTTGACAAAAAAATTACTTCAGGTCAACCGAGGTCAGGTCATCAGGTCACTTTAAGTGACCTTGCCCCTTCTCAAAATGTTTGTTGATCGTGCCAAGCCAATAACGTTTTTGTCGAAAAAATTTGAAAAAACTTGCGAGTTTCCATAGGATTATAAGTAAACTACAACTTGTATATCTTGGATTTTTTGTATCGGTGTGTGATCTTTTTGATAGATTATAAGTGAATGGGGATTCATTCAGAAAATTACAACTGATAACAAGCTAATCTTTCAGAATCATGTTTTGGGCTCGTAATATGGTAGCAGAGATAGATATGTTGCTCATTATCTCTCAAGTTCATTTGAGGTCTCTAGGTCATCAGCAATGATTTAGCTAATACTTTGATAGAAAGAGATGGTAGATATGTTGATGATTGTCTCGTCCTGTGCCGCATCGACATATCAACATGACCTACCCAGGTCACCAAATGACCTTGACCTGAGGTTCAAATTTTTGAATTGACCTTGAAAGGTATTGATATAATGTTTCAAAGCGATTAGATGGATGGTGTTAAAGTCCATTTATACTATCATTATTAGATAAAAAGTTATTAAGGAAAACAAAATCTAACCAAATGCATTGTTTGACCTTCGATGACCTCTGGGAGGCTAAATATTGATCTGAGCTCAAATTTGAGGTATTTTATCTTTCGATTGCTTTTCTCCGTTTGTTCCCTAGCTATTCATGGTTCACGAGATATACGGGGTTGTTCAAGCGAGTCCAAAAACTGTGAAAATTTGACTTGGATGACCTCTGGTGACCTTTAATATTGACCTAGGCTAAAAATGGTCTTATGTAACTTCGAATTCAACTAACGTTGAGAGCTTTCAAAAACGCTTTTTCCTGCGCTCTTTCTAATCTCTTTTTCGTTTTCGAGTTATAGACGGGGGGTCATTTTGACCCCCCCACCATGGCGAAGTTGTCTCGGAGGCCCACCCGGGCGCGGGTTAAAGGGAAATGTTGGCGCTGTCTGCACTGCTACTATTACTAGTCAATTGCTGGTCATCATCTTCTTGACAATGAGCAACGGATATGGTATACACCCATTAACAGCTCAAGTCTCGTAATTAAGGGAATAGTTCGCCTTCAAGATGGGAATTGGAACGGACATAGCAGTTTTGCAGCCCGTGCTGGGAAACCCCTATCAGCAATTTTGTTTTACTGAAAGACTCTCCAGCCGAATATATTTGATTTTTGGCGAAGGAATGCGGTGCTTACGAAGCAATGCAGTGCTGTCGTCGCGTGTTTTTAAGAAAATTGTTCACCTTGGATTTTTTGCAAACACGTTTTGATTATAATTGTTTTTATATTGTCAAAAATGGCCATATATTGCACCGATTCAGGACAGAAGGTCGTAAATTGTTCATTTTATCCAAACTATATACAGTATACATGCTCTCTGAGTCAGGGTCCTAACGTCAAGCGAATGAAAAAACACATCCTCAGCCAACCAGATTTGAAAGCAGTCGCGCTCCAGCCAACCAGATTAAAAAAGGCTCAAGTAGTCCAGCTGCAAGCTGATTGGCTGAGTGTACAGCCTCTACCCATGCTATCGTAAGATAGCCTGGGCCACTTCTCAAATGGAGGCCCCCTGTCAAACGGAGGCCACTAAATTTAGACTGCCCCTCCCCCTCCTGATAAAAAAACGTGGTCCCGCCCCTGATCCAAGAATGGGTACACTACTCACCGAACCAGGGGCGGCGCCACCGGGGAGACGCGGGGGACGCGACCCCCCATCTTCAGATAGCGGGGTACAGTACCTCCTATCCCAACAAAATGTAAAAAATGTTGTGTAAAAAAAATGTTGGGAAAAATGTACTTCGTGTATATAATTTCCTTTATGTGTCGCCAATGTTTTCCATGTTGAAGCTCAATCAAATTTGGTGACATTGAATACCTACAAATATGATGATTCTGAGACCATGGACTACTCCGCCGTGCTGAAAATTATGCGTTTTATATATAACGTGTGGATGGTGTGTCCACTCAACAGTGTCTTTGACCGATAATATTTGCAATCTAAGGCTTTAGTTGGAAATTCAAGCCCCCCCCCCCTAAAAAACAAGTTACGCCTTTTACCTGACTGTGACCTGACATGTGACCTTATTTATAGAAGAAAATACACACATGCTTTAGATGCCTCTCATGAAGAGCTTTCGGTTGCCTCCATGCGCGTCTCACTTCGATTATTGGTTCGGAAGATAACGAAGGGGCAGAATCTGCCTCCCCAGCTATTCGGCTGAATACCCCAGCGGAGCCACTAGCGGATCCAGAACGTGAGCTGCAGGCGGTCTGGGGGGGGGCTAAGTTTCGAAAAGTTTCAGCAAATTTGGAAAACTCATTGGATTTGGCTTCCTTGTACCTTAATGAACAGTTTAAAACAAACAGGCCGTAATCAAAGTTAATTATATTTCCTTCTACACTGGAAAATGAGTCAAGTTTCGCCGATTTCAGGCGATATGGGGGGGGGGGGACTAAGCCCCTGCCACTTCCCCTTGGATTCGCTAGTGAGCGGAACGCGAGTTAATGAAGCACTGATACTAAATGTTTCGAGGCCCTAAAATATATTAAATCATGCCAGGTAAAATGCCAGGCATCAACATCACTTGGCATTCAGTAACCGTGTTCAAGAAAACATGTGCACGGTGTGTACAGTGCGTTTCACCCTATTATAGCACAAAGTGCCTTCAAAGGTATAGCGCATGTCACGCACCATCAAAACTGACATTGTAAGCAACCATCAAGGTCAATGTCAGGTTACAAAAAGTAACTATTGGCCAAAGATCTACGAAAGCCATGCGACACATGTTTTATGGGTTATTTTACACATATAATTGTAAAGGCAGCCATTTTCCAGTGGCGGTGCGCCCATTAAGGCACTTTAGGCAGTGCCTAACCAAAGTTCAGACCCTATTCTCGCACTGCTTTGCAAAAGGTTTTGTTGTCTTAAATGCATAGCATGTTTGTGTTCAAAATTGTAACAAATTGACCATGCTAACGCTATGCAGAGTAAGACTACGTACTAAAGATTTCCAATTATCACATGCTTTTGATGCTGTTCTAATTTACCTGTAATTCGTGATTGGTTTTCTTATCAAACCAAAGGCTACCAAAGAGACGATAATTGGCACTTAGGCACGCGCTAACACCAGCTAAGGCCAATAATCTTTGGCTGAAAAGTCTTGGCTAGGTCCAGTATATCGCGCGACAGTTTTTGGCTTCATACGATAGTAGCCAATCTGCCTTTGATGTGGGCGTCCTCTACAGCGAAAGCTAGTAACTAAGACCATTATAGTAGGTAGCGCCACCAGTCAAGACAGCTATTTCGTTTACTAACAGGTTTAAGGGAGTGTGCCTACTCACATTGGTCATAATGGAGTTGGTTGACACTAGTCTGTAGAACATAATTTTTCTGAATTTAGCCATGTGGCTTTCGATTTCCCCCCAGAATCACTTTGTTGGGCTGAGATTATTCAAGTCGGCCAATGCACATTTCTGGCAGAATATTTAATTATCATAGTCGCCAAGAGAGCTTTCGCACTAGAAAGCATTGTCATAATTACAACGCTAGCATATATTGTTAGCTCTGGCCAGTGCGCCCATTATAGGTAACATTTTCGCTATCTCTGTTTATGTGACGATCGTTTTTTGAGTTTTGAAACAAAACAAATGCAAAACAGAAATAAGTAAAATTCAACTAAGGGGCTCAGACGTGAAATTTTACCGTAACCAAATAATCAAAGCAGTAGCTTCTTACCGTAATAAAAATATATTTGACATTTCAAAGAGTAGGCACACTTCCCCTTTAAAACGAATTACTCGATAGGTGGCTATTGGCTTGCTATTGGCCAAATGTTGATCCCACATTGGCAATTGGCATAGAAGATAGGTATTGCCCGGAAGCGTTGCCTAACCAGCCACGGAAGGCTGGCGCCGCCACTGCCATTTTCACAACCTGATCCCATATAATGGCCCTCAGGTCAAGATCAGGTCACATAAGGTCAAAATTTGCAATTGAAAAATACGAGAGAAAAAAAAGTATGTTTCTGGACTTGGTCTCATAAATACAGCGTTGACATTTATTTTTCTGTCAATACAAAGACAAAAAAGTACCTCAAGTAAAAAAATACGCAATGAGTTATGCATATTTTTAGAGCCAAAGTCAGTCAAAAATGAAAATATTTATTTGAAATTGGTTTGGCTATCTTTCATAATAAGTTCTCGCATAAATATTTTGTTTTTGTTTAATATCTTCAAATGTTTTGATATTTTGGATTTTTAACGAAGAATTCAGTTTGTTTATTTTTTGGGTCAAAAAGACAAAAATGAGAAATTCACGATAGCAGTAGAGTAGAATATACATTAGCGGGAGGAGTCCTGTGACTAGTTCTCAAACGGCCACACGGCGGCGCCACGCACGCCCAGCGCAGCAGTCGCAAACACACATCCGCAGCGGGAAGTCCACGCGCAAAAGCTCCAGTCAGACGCCCCCAAGGACAATTTTTTTTCGTGTTCACCAGTGCCTGTCAGTGCCATCTCCCCAAGACAACAGTGCCTATCATCGCGACATCGGCACCAACATGCGCCGCCGCCGCCGCCGCCACGAAGCGGTCGTGAGTACATGTGGAAGGCTATTACCTCCACCGCAATTTGTCTGGTTTGCCGTCTCCTCAGGCCCCTACAGCGCGCTGGTTCTCCGGCCATGAGCAGCTGTGACCACCACCCAACAGGTCAGCTGTGTCGGAGAGCATTCTGAGCTCGTCCGGCGTGGTGCCTCGATGCACACAGCAGCGTAGCCGAAGATAGAATGAGTATTTAGTGAAGGGTACACGAGCTTATATATCAGATGACGAAGGACACAGCCGGTCACCCCGGGTGGGTCCCGTGAGCACGCTGCACGCACAATGGCCGATTGCATTGTGGCGCAATCTGGGTTGCGCGTGCGGCCTTGGCGGCACGTGACTGTCTCACTGCTGGACCGGTCCAGACCCTCCGGTGTCCGGGGGTCTGCGGTTTGATCCCCGACAGCCGCGGCGAGCGCGATGCAATGATAACTTCGTTTCAGCCCACCAGGATGGCCGAGTGGGTACAATGTCACCACGACCAGTGTCTGTTCCGGTGCCCAGGGTCTGCAGTTCGACCCTTGACAGCCGCCGGATTTCAGCGACCGCCGATGCGATGCACCACTGACGTTCCAACCCACTCCCGTCTCCGTAAGTCGCTACTGGTCATTCTACCTAGCCCCGTACCGGGATCACACTCGTACTCACCGCGCTCTGCTCCTGCTGTGTGTCGTCCCCAAGTCGTGCTGGCGATGACACCTCGCCCTCCCTGGCTCACCCCATGCCGATGCACCACTGCAGTGTGTGCCGGCCATGCCACCACTGGTGGTTACACCTCACCTCTTCGGATAACATCCGTGCCCATGGCGCTCTGCCCACGTCGCCACTGGGTATTGACACACCTCGCCGTACCTGAATCACACCGTGCTGGTAGTCCGCTGCCACTGCTGTGTGTCACGCCCTGTCGCACCTGACCGTCACATTTTCCCATCGGGGTCACATCCGCACCCCACGTCGCTTCTGTTCGCTCTGCTTCGCTAACAGACGCCACATCACCCAGCACCCCGGCTGCTTCAACAGCCGCCCACAACGTGGCGCAGCTGTCCCGACGCAGCGTCTGATTCGCTAACAGACGCTCTGCTCGCCCGCAGCTACCTGACACAAGTATATCGGCCAGTTCACAACACCTGTTTCGCCAGCAAGCTCTAGGCGCATTCGCTTATAATCAGCAGCTGCCGGTTCTCCGACAAAGCGTCTGATTCGCTAACAGCCGCTCCGCTAGCCTGACACACCTCGCCCTACTTGGAACACGCCGTGCCGATGGCCCGCTGCCACTGCTGCACGTCCTGGCTATGTCGCTACTAGCCGTCCCACCTCACCTCTCGGGGTCACATCCGTGCTCTCGGCGCTCTAACCATGCTGCGCGTTACCCACACCGCTAATGGAGTGGCACACCTCGACTGGTCGCCACACCTGGCCTTACCGGGGTCACATCCGCGCTCATCGCGCTCAGCTCCTGATGCGTGTCACCTAAGTCGCTACTGGGGATGACACGTCTCGCCTTACCTGGGTCACACCGCGCCGATTAACCACTGCTGTGCACCTTGCCAAGTCGCTACTGGCGGTCACACACACCTCACCTCTTGGGATCACATCCGCGCTCATGGGACACTAATAAGGAACTGGATCACCTCCCTAACTGGGCACGGCCTCAAGCACTTATTTGCTAATCCGAGATAGCCATTGTTAAGAGACAATCATTTTTGTTCTTGTGACGTTTTTATTTGATATTTGCATCAAAATCCGATTTTCTAAGATTAAAAAATATAAAATTTGACCCATCCCCTTATCAAAAATTGGTGGCGCCATCCCTGCTGACCGAACTGATGCTTTGGACATGCTCAGGCGTCAATAACCATAACATATTCTCTGTTCTCTGGAGACGCCATGAGCTGCGTGGCAATGTGCTGCTTCGCAACCTACCGACCTGCCATGGTCATACGCATGACATGGACGGGCAGTGTCGACGAAAGCGTCGGTAGTCACCGTGACGTCGTGACAGGCTTTCCAGGCCGTGGGTCATCTTGGATGATCACTCTCACGAACTTGGTTTCTGCTGCACCCTTTTTGACATTGCATATGACAGAAGGTTAATTCCCTAATGCTTGCGCCATGTCTTTGTGTACCTACCTGAGCGTCAACTATTTCATATGGAGGCTTTGGTAACAGAACGGTGGCTGATCTTCATTACATTGAAAACATAGAAACAGCCAAATGACACTCATGCAAGACAAAATAAAATTATCAAATATTCGTTTGTGGTACAACTATATCGATAACACATTACAATGTACGAAGAGGAACGACCTGGCACACAGGCTGGATTACTAACTAATAAGCCCTCTCTGGGAAACGGAACACTGACTCCGAGTTTTCTTTTGTTTTAGCCGATCACCATGTCGTCAGAGTCTGCCCTGCCCCAGTCCGATACAAATCCGGTACAAAACGAGGACGATCAACAGCAGAAGATAGCGGCGGCCATGGCAGCTTTGCACATTCCCGACGACTGGGAGCTTATGCCCACCGATCCCAACGATCAAAACACTATGTTGCGACTCTACCGGTACCGTGGCGTCACGATGACCAACTACGGCCTCCTGGCCGGCTGTCTGGAGCACTGGGCCAGGTACCGCGGGCGGCCCTCGGACGTCATCGTCGCCAGCTTCCCCAAGTCGGGCACCACCTGGCTGCAGGAGCTGGTCTGGCGCGTGGTGCATCGCGAGACGGGGCCGGAGAGCGGCGCTGGGGTGCCGATCGAGCAGCGATGTCCCATGCTGGACATGCCGCCGACAGCCGAGCTGAGCATGACTTCACTGGAGGAGGTGGCCGACCCAAGGCTCATCAAGACGCACTTTCCGTACCACATGCTGCCGGAGAGCGTGTTGACCAGCGGCGCCAAGGTCCTGTACGTCAGCAGAGATCCGCGCGACGTCTGTGTCTCGTACTACTACATGGCGCGCCTGATGAGCTACCAGATGTACCGCGGAACCTTCGCCGAGTCACGTGACCGCTTTACCGACGGCACGGTGATGTACGGCCCGTACCGGGAGCACGTCAGGGGCTACCTGGAGCATTCGGACACGGTGCTCTGCGTGACGTACGAGCAGCTGCACCAGGACCGGGCCGCTGTCGTGCGGAAGGTGGCTGCCTTCCTGGACGTCTCTCTGACGGAGGAACAAGTGGAGGGAATCGTGCGCAACACGAGCTTTGGCGTCATGAAGGCGAATCCGGGTACCAACTTCCACCAGTGGGAGAAGAGTGGGTTCATGACTGAGGGAAAGTTCATGAGGAAGGGCGTGGTCGGCGACTGGAGGAACTACTTCACACAGGAGGAAAGCGACTCGTTCATGAAGTGGTTTAACGAGCCTGTCTGATCAAGCATGTGTAGATGGTAGCGATGACATTTTCCCAAAAAATCCTGACCAATACTAATCCAATACCGAACAGAAGGCATTTTGGTTGACCAATTATTGACCAATTTTGATTGAAGCCAAAAATGTTCAAAATATGACGGATTATGAAATCATCGGTGGTGGTGGTGTATGTAAGATGTATGTAGTATAATGCATACAATACTTATTTGAGGAACCTCACTTGCTCTTGTGAGCAGTATCTTCAATCTTGATATAATGATTTGTTCTATAAACATTTATATTAGCCGTTTTCACGATGAATTATTTTGCGCGAAATGTTTCAAAAAATATCTTAATATGTTTTGAAATGTTTTAGCATGAAAGTTTTAGTATACTTATCAATTCCTTAACTACACAACTTTTGCAAGCGATTTTTGTCTTGAAATGTCTCTCGGAATTTTGTAATATGTTTGGTAAGAATATAGTATGGTTGAAGAAATTGCGGTTTGGGTGTTAATTAGCAAGATAATTATGGATAGGTTAGTTGTGATTGCGCAGATCTTCACCTACAGACAGACTTTTCAGAACTTCTCGAAACATTTTAATCTCAGACACGCTATTGGTTGCTCACAAAGGCATCCTCCCTTGACTCATAATGTAACTCGCCTCTCCAGCGAATCGTTTCCTAAGCGCAATTAAGTCGAAACTGAAGACTGCTGCTACAAATGAGCTCGACGCGGCTAGCATCAAACATGAAAGTTACATCCCGTTCAGCATGCAGCGGTGAAGACTTTTCCAAAAGACGTCATAAATATGTGACCATAAAGGGAATGTTTCAGCATTTATAAGATTTGAGTTGAGATGGCCAGTTTGTTGGATTTTCCAATGAAATTAAGTATTGTAGAAGTTAAACAACCCAAGAGGTATCACATCGAAAGTGAATTTGAAGTTTGGTTTTTGACATTCTGCAAAAAATAAGGCCCTAGTGTATTAGGGGTAGCCTCCTTAAAGCCGATGTCGTCATCACGCTTGTCTATCAAACGTTGATGAAAAGTAGACTTGTTTTACTTTGGGCTATACATTAGCCATACACTAGTCATACGATATTGCAGCAGTAAAGTTTTTTCTTTTCTATTTCCAAAAATCGCCTTCATATGAGCGTCATCAGCCGAAATACTAAAACTTAGTTTTTTCATGAAATTGAGCACTGTTTTGTGAGAAACAAATGTCAGAATCGTGTTCGGCAGCAATTACTTACATATTTTGCCACAAGGCGGCGTACATTGGAAACACTGTTCAGAGAAGTGAAACATTCCCTTTAAAGTGTTTGAAATTTGTTTGCCTCAAAATGTGTCAGAATGACTTGGCCTAATGCTGTCATGTTAAGCATGAGTGCACTACCGCATATTCATAGATGCTAGCAATTAAGTCAGGCTAAATGGCAAAAATCCCCACTGTGGGCTGCCGCTGGTCACGACTGACCACTGGCTTCCCGCGTCGCTCCTTCGCGCCGGTCCGCTGGTCCGGCGGTCGGGCCCGCGCCATACACGGCCGGCGACATGGCCCGTATCATAAAGCGATAATCTACGCTACACTAGCTTAGCTAGCTGGGGTCATTTTTCATGTGCGACTTAAGGTTGGGGCCACTCGAAGCAGTTTTATTACCCCTGCTAAACTTCTCAACCCCCCCGGGTGTGTTCATTGAGTGGCCCAGATGCATGCTGGCATTTTTCGGACAGTTTGTGCTGTCCGACCAAAAATAATGATTCATATATCATTAAATTTCTGTATGAATGATTAAATCAGCGACTCACGACAGTTTTGAGCATGAGGTGAATCGACTCATGAACAATTCGTTCGAAATAAGAATGATTAATTCAAAAAGAGTGATTCACAATTCATAATTGACCAGTCTACTTATCTGTAAGAGTACGTTCTTCGAACGCTTCGCGTTCTCACTCGCTGTCAGAAAAAGGAAATTTGCTTTATTTTCGTTTTTCATAATTACTGCTCATCTTCAAAACTTCAGATCTAGCAGATGATCATCGATCATACATTTATTTGCATATTACGATCTGCCATAAATACGGACTACAGACCGCGGGCCTGTGGTTTGATGTGGCACTACAGTCCGCGGGCCTGTGGTTCGGTGTGACACTACAGTCCGCGGGCCTGTGGTTCGGTTGTGCACTACAGTCGCGGGCTGTGGTGTCGGTGTGGCACTCAACTGGCGGGCGCTGGTGGTTCGGTGTGATATACAGACAGCCGGGCCTGTGGGTTCGGTGTGGGCACTACAGTCCGTGGGCTGTGGTTCGGTGTGGCACTACAGTCCGCGGCCTGTTGTTCGGTGTGGCACTAACCAACTGCGGGCCTGTGGTTTCGGTGGTGGCCAACTACAGTCCGTGGGCCTGTGGTTCGGTGTGGCACTACATGTCCGCGGCCTGTGGTTTCGGTGTGGCACTTACAAAACTGCGGGCCTGTGGTTCGGTGTGGCAGCTATCAGTCGCGCGGCCTGGTGGTTTCGGTGTTGACACTACAAGTCCGCGGGCCTGTGGTTCGGTGTGGGCACTACAGTCCGGCGGCCTGTGGTTCGGTGTGGCACTAACAAACTGCGGGCCTGTGGTTCGTGTGATACTACAGACCGCGGGCCTGTGGTTCGGTGTGGCACTACAGTCCGTGGGCCTGTGGTTCGGTGTGGCACTACAGGGGCCGTGGTTCGGTGTGGCCATTTATCCGTATGACAGACATGTATTGTAAGGTTAGTCGGCGAGCGGAAGTCGGATTGCAATCAAAAATGCACGCGAGTTCTGACGCGGTAGGTGCACGCAGCCACAAAGCTCAATTTAGGAATGCTCACAATCTGGACAGAAACAATCTGCGCTTCTATTATTTCCGGCACGGCGGCGCTCCAACAGCCTCGAATGGAACTGGTGCGCGTCGCGCTGGCCTGCACGACAGGCCAGCACCACAGCAGCACAGCAGGCCGGCACCACAGCAGCACAGCAGGCTGCGCCCCACAGCAGCACAGCAGGCCGGCACCACAGCAGCACAGCAGGCCGGCACGGCGGCGCTCCAACAGCCTCGAATGGAACTGGTGCGCGTCGCGCTGGCTGCACCAGGCAGCGCCCCACAGCAGCACAGCAGGCCGGCACCGACAGCATCACACCAGGCCGGCACCACAGCAGCACAGCAGGCCGGCACCACAGCAGCAC
>VOPJ01002728.1:0-56101 GCA_014673585.1 Semibalanus balanoides | reverse complement strand
TCACAGCAAATTCACACGTTTCACGTTGTTTAGAACCCACCCAATTTTAGTTAATAACCAGCCTGGACGAAGGCATAATTTACATTATGATTAAACTTTTGCATCCCCTGCCCACTAAGAATCGTTTAATTTTGCGTGGCAATAATCACCAGAACAAGGCAGGGAAGGTATAGGAAATTTAGCAGACTTTTAAACATGGTTGTACTTACATCGTCAGTATTGGGGCGGCGCTGGACTGGCAAGCGGATACTTCACTTCAAGAGTGGATCAACGCTATCACTGCCAGTCGTTCCCCGGCTCGATTCCTCACGGAATCGGCTGTCTCGGGCCAAGACTTCCTTGACAGACTGTCCTTTCCTCCAAACTCGGCTTCCAGCCCGGGTCTGTGTCGCCCTTACCATATATGGGCATGACGGGTCCCTCGTGCCCTGATTGGCGACGAGTTACGCCCTTCTGACCGCTTTTGGATTAAACTGTTTCTAGCGAGATTCCCTCTGGGTTTGATTTTGAAATTTTCGCCTAAAAAGGAGGAATTTTGTTGATGCCCTTTATTATTCCCCTATTTATGTATATAATGTTCATCATTATCTATCTTAAAACAGTGTGCCAACTGTAGGGAACCATTGGAACCCTAGTCACGGTAAGTCTGTTTGACCCGGAACTCACTCGCTCCCGGTGGAGGGAGGAGGCGGTTTAGCTGGTGGTCCTTAAGGGTCTGTCGTCGTCAGAACATTCGTGGCGTCTCTGCACCTTTACCCCCACTGATGGTCTTGACGCCGCCTCCAGGTCGCTTATTGGTCAGCACAGAGCCACCCTCGAATACGGCCGCATTACCCGGGGAAGGGATGGTGCTATGGAAGGACATGGCGGGGAGGAAGCGCTGGGACAGGCTGGATGTGAGGCCACTTATAATTAAGGATCCAATGACAAGATGTAGCCACGCTTACACCTACTATATGCAGAAATCAATGTTAGGAAAATTCTGAAGTTTCGTTGATTTAATTCCAACGGTTCCGGATATATTTATGAAAGACCTGAGGGGTGGACGAAAAGACCCCCTGCCATGAATAGGGTTTACGCTCGGGATGATCAACAAAACTGTTTTAAAAATATTCAAAAATATGATAGTGTCATATATAATTATTTGTGTTCGATTTGTCGTAGAATACCCGTAGCAGTCTTAAATACCTATAGGACATGCTTACTTAGGAGTTTACAATTAAAGTACGTGTACACAAATATTTTATATTTTGTATTACTGATACATATTAGTATACGCTGAATATGTGTTTGTGACCGCCTTCATATTGTTTACGTTTCTGGAAAGAACTAACACCGATTGCAGTGCATTTAGTACAGGTATCAATATTGTTCACGTTTGATCTGATGTACTTATTCTATGGGTTCTTTTTTGAGAGCCAAGCTGCATTACTGTAATTATTACCACTTATCACATGTGTCTTACCCATAATTCCACAGATAGTCTGATGATATATATAAGAATGTGGCAATTATTCTTTCGGGGGCTAAACGCAGATGGCTGGTCAAAATAGGCAGCATCACGTTCAACAAAAGAATCAAAACTTGGGAATGGGTGTGGAGCTTGAAGGTAGTCGTTTTTCCAGCGGTAAGTTCTCTGCTTCAGATCGATATTCTATTATCGAGTTAAGTTTATCTCTCTAGAGCAACACGTGTTAACTAATACGGGTATTTCAGGCGACCAGCAAAATTTAGAAAGCCTTTAAACCCGCCTACTGCAGAGGGTTCGCGCCGACACGAAACTGCAGGCGTTGGGGCAATTTAGATTGTCCGCCCCCCGTGAGATCTCAAATCTACGCAACGTAAGCGACCAGCGGGAAAACGGCCGATTGGAAGCTCTAGGCAAGCTCTATCTTGAAAGTATTTCAATCTTTTCTTGGATAGGTCTCAATGATCCTAGCATGTGGTCAACAGAAAGGCAGATTTTCCGGTTTTAGGACTCTTTTAGGACTCTTTTCCATAAACCCCCGATTATCTCGGAAGCTATGATATCTAGGATAAAAAGATTAGACAAGCAATCGATAGCCATTGAAATTTGAAATCGCTTACAGCTCCTCAAAATTGAGCTCAGATCAATAGTTTAGGCTCCAGAGGTCATCAAAGGTCAAAAATACAGTTTTTAGCAAAACAGTTTTTCGTAAATAGCATGGCCCTAATAAAGATCGGAAATACTTTTTGACGTCATCGTAGTTGTCTCATTGATGCGCTTTAAAACATATATACGGTGACCTGGTCAGGTCAACTTCAAATTTTGACCTCAGGTCGAGGTCATCTGGTGACCCAGGTAGGTCATGTTGCATATGGGGCAACTCGGCCAGACGAGACGAACACATTGNTAAACTAATTCCCGAATAGCCGAGGTATCATATTCATCTGGCAGTGGTATTGATTTACGCCGGGCGGAGCGCGACGTGGGCTGCCTCGGCGACGATAAGCGACGCGTTTGATTGTTGTGACGATTGTGGTGTGGTGCGGCGAGACGCTAATAGCTCATTATCGTCGGCACTTGCTGGATGATGCCACCGGAGAGAGGCGGTGTCGTCGGTGGGATTCGGGCTGATGCTCTGATTGGGATGATGATGGATTGGGATGGGACGGGATTTGATCTATGAGGCCTAAAGAGAGGCATTCGATTTTGGATGGGTTTAGTGATTCAAAACGTTTTAGTTCATGATATGCCAGACATCACACATGGATGGATACAATGTTTTCAAGGGGCATACCGACCGTGATTCGCAATAACTTTTCAACTTCTTTACAGTTCTCATAGAAAAGTTTACAATACATTTAATTTCTTTACAGTTAACATCCTCTTCGATTTGTACTTTCGATGACATGTACTACATTAATAACCTGTCTTCAGTAACCCACACGCCATCTCATTACCAAGTGCCCTCTATAGCATTCCACCCCCCCCTCAACCTGCCCCGTTCCCTCTAACTGTTTCCTACCTTCTCCCTACCCTCTGCCCGGAGCTTCGTTCTTTCTATCAGCCCTTGCCTGATAAGACCAGAGACAAGCCGAGTCTGACAGCCAAGCTTCAAGCGGGGCTGGTGATGTTTAATCGTTAGGAGGCAGACGACAGCGGACCCGGCGAGCCCTGTTCACGCCACGCCGGTGGTGGTGGAGCCCTGTTCACGCCACGCCAGTGGTGGTGGAGCCTGTGGGGCTACTGCGGCAGAGAAAGTAAGCCCGGTCCAGATCTGATTAAAAGCATGCTTTACTGGATATGGCTTACTGGAGTGCCATACGGAAGTCGACAAATCATCTCTGTACACGGCGTACACTCGAGCAGAAGGAATACTAAACAAACTGTAGTACCTATGTTAAGTTAACAAGAGGAAATAAATCAAGGCAAGACGTGTATAATTTCCGAGTTGGAAGCTTCAGCACGACTCAATAGCTTTGGGCATTCGATTTTTCGTTCAGGGACTTTGTCAGATATTTTTTTTTATAGAGAAGTCATCGTATCAGAGGACCTCTCACTGATTATCTAATTTCGCAATTTTTACTATTAATATCCTGTGCGACCACCGGGCACTTAAAGTTTTATTTTGCGTTTGATTGTTAATTATGGCAATACAGACTACACACAAGCATCATGGGTCGCAAGACCTTGCCACAGAAGGGTCATCTTTGCGTGTGAATGCTTTGACGGCATGAAGCAATATCAATTGGTTCAGAAGGTCCATGGCCAAAGTTTTCAGATGAGTCGAAACATAGGCAGGTTGGTGGTATTGATGCACACTGCACAGTCGCACTCAGAAGAATGCAGGCATATATCTACATCCTGGCAAGCGCCCGTATTTCTTAGCACTAGCGACGTTGGCTAATTATTACCTCTAATGACAAGCTAAGCAAACAAAGCAGAGAATGAATTCGGCGGGGATGCATCTCTGTCACGCTGTACAGTCTCGGGTAAATGTTCCGTCCCAGGGCTAGTCTAAAAATCCGAACTAGTAGTGCGCAACTCTTCCCTAGTGGGCGTCGCAGTCCGGCGGGGTCAGATTTGACGAGGTGTTGCGGGGCTGCGCAGTGTGATGAAACACTTTACTTACTAAACACACCTGACACGCGGAAGGGTGCGCACCGGCCTGAACTCTGCCTCGATAGCTGGGGGTGAGAGGGAGGAGTGGGATAAGTGGACTGGTAACCGCGGCTGACTACAGCCGCCGCGCTTGCCGGCTGTCTGGCAGTGATTGCGTAATGCGGCCAGTGGGATTCGGGCGATGAATTGAAACTGGTTGGATGTTCGACACGTAGAATGGCTGAAAGGAGAGCGGTGATTAACCCTTGCCAGTGAAGCATACCGATACCTACGTGACTGTGCAGTGGAATGGGACAGGGGGAGTCGGGGTAACGACGACCCTCAGGGCAGGGCCCCACCGCATGCGTTTGGCCCCTAGAATGACGCTTGACCCCTCACGGCTCTGGACAGGTGCCAGTAGTGTCGAGCCGGCTGTGGGTAGAAGGTGCTAAATTTCTGTTAGAAATAACAATTAGATCCCAATAATTATTGCTATGCTACTTATTTTGCACCTCTTACTGATCCAACTTTGACCTCTGCATTCCTTCTTTATCAGTGGGTTGAGGGGCTGCCCACAAACGGAGCCTCTTGACTTCATTGCGCAATCGGGTACAATTCTCCGGGCGATAGCACATCTTATCCGCGATGACAGCCTGTAGCCGCTTCCGTGACCCGGCTGTGTCAAGGCATGTCGCTCCCCAAACGTGCCAGTGTGAGGGCAGAAGTTGGTGCCAAAATGTGTCCATTGAATGGTTGGGCCCCATGATACTTATACCCGTTCCGACGGCTATGATTAAATCAATAGTGTTCGCCTGAAAATAATAATAATAGCAATCATAACACATTGCAAAGCGGCGACAATTTTTAGACTTCGTGTGCATTTTTCTACTATTAATATCCACCGACGTAAGCTCACCGTAAGCTCGAGCGAATTGTGACGGTGGGAAAGACAAGCTTCGAATGTTTCATTTGGTTTACCAGGGTAACCTCGTTCCTCATATAACCCGGCATTGGCTCGATCTCCAGCCACCTTTCATTGGTGGAGGGGGGGGGGGCGTTCCCCCTGTCTAACTTCCGAACTAATGGTCCCATTTAAACGCGACATGTGGTGATCGAAAGGTCTCAACGAGGTGAATCTAACGAAGGCTTAATATGTGTTTTCCCTGGTCATATGTCAGTGCATGGTCAGGTCAAAGGTCAAAATTGAGGTATCTAAGTGTATGATCCATACTTTTCATATAAAGCCTTCGATTGTGACCATGATCACCCAAAGTGGTATCCAAGTATAAAATACGTCCCACGTTAGCTACAGTGAGATTGTTTAAAAGGGTGACGGTCAGGTCACAAAAAGGTCGCTATGCGCAAAACATCTATGCAAGTCCTGCATCACATGCTTTGCAAGGTATTTTACACGTAAAATTCGATAATTGTTATCGTTTAACCACCTGACTGCATTTACGTGACGTGAGTGTTAATTTTAGGTCAAGGTCATGTCACATTAGGTTTAAATTTGACAATAATGATTATAAATAAAAGAGCATGTTCTTAGACCTGTTTTTACTTAAAAAAATACAGCATTGGTATTCATTTGTCTCTATCTGGCCAATTCAAGCAAAAACGTGATTTCAAAATATAACGTAATGAGTTACTCATACCTACTTAGGGAGCCATAAATCAGTCACATAAATATATTTGTTTGAAATGTGGTTTGGCTATTGTTCATGCGTGGCTCTTCAACATGTTTTTGATAAATTATTACGAATTTTGATTTAGATGGTATTTTTAAATATAAATCGAGTTTTAAATATTTAGTGGCCAAAAATCAAACATTAAAAACATGTGATTATCATTTTATAGCCCTTGTCATTGTCTATCTTTGTTTTTGCTTAATTGCATTTTGCCTCAAATCAAGCCTTTGTTCGGACTGTTAAATTTTGCTGACTTTTTCATCAAACCTGTGTGTAGTTCCGTCACTAAATTTACTATATCTCATCATTTTTCGACAAAATTGCTTCGTTTTTGCTTGGCACGGAAGACGTAAAATCTCTGCAGGAGAAAGTCCACGTTTTTTGTGTTGGTAGCGGTGTTCGTTTTTGAGTTATTACAAAAGTCCGTTAGAGGGTCATTTTTCGTCTCTCCCCAGCCAATGACGGGATAATCAGCCCATCTGCCTATGCATACCTGCGATTCCTTCCTTTCATCAACCACGGTAGCTCCCAAAGCAGGACTCCAAGCTCTCACAACCACGTATGTTTACCCAGTGGGCGACCTAATCTCCACTCATCTCACCTTTCTTGCTCCCCCTCCGACCCCGGCCGTGGGTTGACGTCAGGTCAAGGTCACAGCTGCGCCACGCCGGGCCGGCAAGGCACAGCGGGTACCAGTTCAGTGGCTTCCAAATCCTTGTTGCGCCTACCGTCGACACTATCGGGGGGGAGGGGGGGGAGCTTAGTAATAGTTGCTCTTGGATTGCACTGGTGGAGCACCGATTGACTTGACTCTAGCGCCGAGCAGTGGACGGAACATTTACCCTAGACTATACATATTTGACAGTCACTACTCCTTATGGGTCTACGCCACCTTTCGATGTTGTCGTATTGAAGCAGTCTTCCGGGTTATACTGACGCTAGAATTTGATTATCTTATTAATGGTCTGAGCACTGTCGTTGATATGATGTTAACCAACTGTTTCTAATAAAGAACACCATTGATCTGATCCTACGTGTGGCCATCTGAAAGCCCTGGCTCCTGGACACGGAACTTCTGAGGTTCTGTCTCTTTAATGTAATTGGAAAGCACAAATAGCTGTTATGTACCGGAACATTAATTACGAGCGAGCGCGAAGCGCGGAGCGAGTCCTCATTGAATATCAGATTTTTATCATATAGCGGCGACCGGCCCGGGCGCGCGCTGTCGACTTAATCTTTTGACATCCGCAAGTCCGATTTACACAGCCGATGCTCGCCATCCTGATGGGCTCTTCAATCGACATGATTACTTACATCGTTTTTATCATGTGATGATCAGCAATGCGCGTGGACACGTGCCGCGTAGGTGTCACAAGCTTATCCTGGCTGTAGATAAGACACGGCGGACTTTAAAGCCTAAAGATTATGATTTGCTGAGGCTGGGAGCCCACCACTGGCAATGTTACACAGGTGCAACTCTGGTCCACTGCCACGTCCGACAGGCACCCTGTTACCGTCCACGAAAATTAGCATGCAAACATCCGTGCCAATCAGCGGACGTTATCCGTCGGCACCAAAGTTCCGTAAAGCACACACGAGGTTCAACACAGGCCGTAGAGACTCCGCCCGGCGTAATCAACTATGTGTCATCAGCGGCGCTTGGACAAAACGTGACCAAAGTTACTGGCATATAAGCGACATCATAGTTTTTACTGACGTTCTTCGACAAGTTCTAAATCAGTGACTCAGCACCTATGGGACGTGAGTGATGAAACAAGAACACATCTGTAGACCTTTACCGGTCTCTAAAATGATTCAAAATTAAGGTTTGCATACAGTATGGTCACTAGTTAAAAGTCTGTCCTGTATATTTTTAGTCGAGTTTGTATATTTGCCTTAATTACACGCCGTAGCTTCAAACCGAAAGGTTGTTAGGACGAAAAAAGATATGCGCTGTAAAGCGTCAATCAAATCCATTATACCCACCCAAATAATTTTTTGCCCTACAAACTGAAGCTTTAATTGCATTTAAAAATAACGCATTCAAAATATGTTAGTTGTAAGTATCGTTTGGTTCGGATTAATAGCGAGGCAAAAACACACACAGCGCAATATTCAAATGGCATGCTTTGCACAAGGACGAACCTCGTTGGCACGGGTGATAAATTTGGACCGGCGGATTCTAATTCGGACTCGCTCGATCCCTTCGCCTTTAGGCGGTTTTACTGGTATGTATTTATGTACGCTAGCTCCCGTGGAATAAAATGAACTGGTGAATATATTGGGTATCGTTACAAAAAGACGCGCTGGGTCTAGACCTCATATGGCACGTTATTTTACATTAGCAAGTTTCTGTTATATTTGATCCGCCGAACCCCATCTTCCTGGAGGGAAGTGATGAAAATCTTATGATAGAAAACAGGTTGGTGTTAGACATTTTGTCACAAAGAACTATACTTCACAGAATCACTTCTTCCTCTCTTCCATTGACACCTCATATATCATCCGTGAAACGATAGCCTTTTGTATGACACTGGGGCTGTCTTTAGGAGTGACTCTACGACACCCACTCTACCTAGTCTAGTTGGCAGACTCTACTACTATTAGTCAAACGATTGGCTGCTGACAGCCGATCCCCGGGCGGTTGGTCGGCCGGTCTGTCGGTCGGTAGTCGTCGCGGTGGTCTGTCGTCCAGTCTGTCTTGGGTAAGCAAGTTGGTCGACCGATTCCGCGGGTCGGCAGAATTTGGCAGTTGGTCCGCTGGTCTGTCGGCTCGCGTAGAGGTCTGGTCGTCCGTTGGTTTCGTGTGATTGGCCGTCTGTCGGTCGGTAGGCAGTTGGTCGATTGTTGGTCGGTCTGTCGGTCGGTCTGTCGGACGGTAGGCAGCTGGTCGACCGTCGGCGGGTCGGCAGATTTGGTAGTTGGTCGGTTGGTCTGTCGGTCTGCCGGCGGTTGGCGGTCGGCGGATCACGGTCGGTGGCTGGCAGTCGGCCTGACAGCGGTCGGTCTTTCTGCCGGTCTCGGGTCTACCGGTCGGTTGGTGAGTCGTTCAGTCGGTCGGGAGCAACCGCCGGTGCCCAATAGTGGCTCCGGTCTGCTGAGTTTGGTCTGGTGAGAGCCATTATAGCTCTGGTTCTCTGAGAGCCAGTAGGTACAGCTCTGGTTCTCCGACAGCTTGTGCAGTTCTGGTTCTCTGACAGCCTGTACACTTACAGCGCTGGTTCTCTGAGAGCCAGCAGAGCTCTTGATGACCAGTTCAACTCTGGTTCGGTGAGGACCAGCTCGACTTCAGCTCCGTCGGACTGACGACCGATGATTAGTCTTGTCCAACGGGCCGGCGCACGTCCTTATTTAAAAACGACCATCGGGAATCCGTCTGCCCATCGCGGTAGGATCCGTCTGCCCTTCGCGGTAGGATCGATCCTGACCATTGATTTCCACCGGGCGCCGTCCTGCCAGGACGCGTCACCTGTCCCGGCTGTCCCCTCCCTCCTTCTGTAGAGGAGACCACCCCGCTGCGGCCTCGAGGCTGACAGCAGTAGACTCGTGGGTATGTACAAACAAACGAGTTTAGTGCGTAAGTAGTTTGTTAGAGTGGTGCCAGAAATAGCCAGAAACGTGTGGTTTTATTGCAATTTCTCCCCAAGCGTGAGTTGTTTATAAAACCGCTGTGCGCTTGTCCTGACTTTAATCCCAATACATTTTAATGTTGCAAGTCGTTTTCTTCTGATATATGTTTTGCAGTATTTCACAACGTCGAGAACTCCTCATGTACACTGTACAGCCTACTTACTAGCAACGAGCTAACTTTGAGCAAACTCCTGGTTATGTTGAATGATGCAACCCGTGCTCGAAAATAGCAACGGAGCTAATATATGTACTTACATTCTGAATTGGCAGACAAACCTATATTTAGAGAATGACCAGCTTTACGATCACACACGAGCTAAATCTCAATTGTGAGAAGTATAGGCAAGCTGTCTGAAAATGGTTGCAATTAAACAAACAGAAATAACAATGCAGCGAGAACAACAATGATCTCGTTTTCAAGATAATTGTCGTTTTAGCTGTTTAATACGCCAATCCCCCACGAGAGCCAATTCCACCCCAGCCTCCCGACTTCTCTTATCTACATTTTTCATGTAGCTGATGGCCACAGCTCAGCACTTTTTCTCCTATCGCTTAAAGCCCCGCTTCCTCTTCTATCTCCAGAATACTGGGCATCCATCCCATTGCCATGACTCATCTCTTCTCGTCTTCCCACACTCTCTCCGGCCGTTCTGTCGTGCTCTTGCCGTTCTCTGCCGTTCTCTGCCGTGCCGCGCCGTGCTCCGACCGGGCTCCTGTCGCTCCCGCCGTTCTGACGTACTCTCTCATCTGAGTGCCCGCCATGCGGTGGCGGTCGACTCGGGCCACAGGGCCGGGATGTGTGTGTATGTGGGGGGGGGGGCTGGAGAGAGGCGATCCGCAGGGGGGGGGCCTCAGCCACCGGTAGCGGCGACTTCTGGTCATCCCAGGCGACACGAAACAGCACCTCGACCGGGCACTACCGCCGCCGCCGCCGCCGCCGCCGCCGCCGATTCCAAACACAAATGGTCGGATCAATGGAGCAGAGGCCTTCGGATACTGGCGGCGGCGTTTAATGGCGCTGCGAGGATCAGGGTGGCGACCGTGAGGTGAGGTGATGGGCCAGGGTCGTGTTCGAACAGCGCGACACTGTGCCAGTGTGCCGGGGTGGAATAGTGACAGGGGAGCGCAGGGAATTCGGACTCGAATGGGGCTTGGTTTGGGGAGTGATGATGGAGTTCGGATTGGTGCGTGCACGCACCAATCGGATTGATGCGATCATGCGTGCACGCACCAATCGCTGTGCTTCGAATCACAGCGATCCGCGCGATTGGGGAGGTGGTTCAGGGATAGCATGGAGCAGATCATCGGAGACGACATTCGGTCGGAGTGTTGACGACACGATTCGCTCACCAGATGGCTCACAGGTTGAACATTTCATCTTACTCGTTGAGGATATTAGTTGTCGCCAGTCAAGCAGGATATTAACTGACAAGTGTTGATAATACGACTCTCCACTTGAATGTCTCCTTCAAGCCCTGATTCTCTCCTGAATTTCTCCTCTCTTTCCTGAGTTTTTGTCCTCCATGTCCTGAATTTCTCCTCTCTCTCCTGAGTTTTTCTGCTATGCAATGCACCAAGTAGCCGCCGCGCTCGCTCCGACCGAGTCTCCCGAGTGCGTCACTCGAGTCTCCCGAGTGCGTCACTGTTGCCAGGCGTGCAGTCCAGCTCGACCGAGCTGCACTCCGGCGACCTCGTGCCGTCTCTCCGTTCCCGGAGGACCGGTCATCTCGCCGGCTCCGTCCCAGCGCTGGCACCAGCAGCGCTGGGTCGGCGCTGGCCGCGTTGTGACGCTCATCACGCGTCCGATATCGAACGCCACGCGAACCAGGCTGCGGCCCGCCCAGTTAGCGAAAAAACGGCACAACGCCTGGCAGGAAAACGACCGATCTGACGGACCTGGCCGCTGGATATTTTTCCTCATTTTCGCTAAAGCGACGACGGAAGTTGGAGATGATTGATTTGAATGAACGCGACGAATTAGTTTCTTAACTGAGCATCTGAGTAGGCTTCTATGACTTGTTCGTATTTGCAAGGCTTGTTTTGTTTTTCTTTCCAGGCAAATCGAACCTATCGGGTATTGATACTAACATGGATTTGCTCTCAACTCCATTTGCAGACTTCCTTTCCCTGGAGAAGGCTGCGTAAACGAAGAAGGAAATTGTCGATGTGCGCGGCATTCCCTAACTGACTTATAAGCACAGCTGCCCGGGTGTCCAGAGACCACCAGCGAGGCACCAGCCATGGCGGCAGAACAATTACGACAAACCAATAATCCTAGCAGGATCCGACCGTTATTCCTATGCAAGGCATACGCGGCCGGGCATACATAGCCGGTATAATGAGGGCCGCACGGGTTTTTCATCGGCACGTGAGATGCCTACTGACCAGTGGCCAGCGGTCGCCTAGTGACTGGCTGATGGCGGACCTTTTGGACTGCTCCCGGACTTCCGGCTTTCGTGAGCGGCTTTCCCTAAGGAGGGTGCTTATTCGTGGGCGTAAGTGGTATTATATCGCCCACATCAGCCGCTATACAGGCAAGACAAAAACGAGACTAGAATCCCAGGAAATAAGCAAACTGGCTGGATATGGTAAAAGGATAGGTGGTTCTGGCAGCCACCTTGTGCGCGCTGAGAAAAAATACCGAAAATGCTGTCTTGTTTCTGATTCAATATAACCATGCATCAGTTTTAGGGAAACATGATCATGTTTTTCATTACATGCATAAATGTATATCGAATTCATTATTTCATCAGTATTACTACCATATACCGTAAACAAAACAAACTTACAAGCAAAACTGGCGGTGCTGCACTATTGTATCATCTACCCAGCCAACAAATAACTCGGGCACTGATCGGGCACAATGGTTTAATCCCATTATGCCCGATCAGTGCCCAAGTTAATTGTTGGCCGGGTGGCGTCTGAAATATTGTGGGCATGTCACTGACCCACTGCTGAAGGCTGACCTCTCTTCAAAGAACGTTTTACCGACACTGACACACCTCACACCCTCCCTTCTCCATCGGCTTACTCGCTGCAGAGTGAGAACAACTTCTCACCCGGCGGGTGGCGGGTGGCGGGTGGCGGGTGGCGGGTGGTGACGGGGAGGGATCGGGTGGCGAGTGGTTGGCGGTGACGGAGGAGGGATTTCGGACCACGCTGCTGGGATCGCCCCGGGCCATTGTCGCCGTTCGTTCGCCAACATCGCTGCCGCCCCTGCGTTCACAGTGGCTCATTTGAGCACGCCGACAAACTTCATGTGGCGGTTGAGCGTTGTTTGGCGGAGACGCCGTTGGAGCTAGCGGGTATCATTTAGGCATATGAGGTTCTTGAAAGGCGAGCGGGGAATCTGGCGTCAGAGGGCTTTATCTTCAGTGGAGAGGGATGGGAGGTGGGGGGGGGGGGGCTTGAAAGGAATGGAAGAGGAGGGAGTTATCTGGTTTGCTGTATTAAAGTTGAACTCGTCATCGTTAGTGGCGTAGAATGTGCAAGACGTGAGTGGGGTTGAAGGGAATATTCACCTTCAACATGGGGTTTTGAACTGAGATAGCAGATTTGTAGAGCAGATCGGAAATGGGTTGATGGTGAAAAGAAATTAACTCGCTACGTTAAGTAATTTGACACAGGACTAGTGGGCCCCTTTTGAAAGACGCTGTTTCGTGCCCCGATCGGGACACGAAACTCGGTTGAAGGTATGATGTAATATCCGCTGGCGACAGAATTGCGTCATACGCAGATTCTACCACAAACTATAGCCTTAACCGTTGCCTATATCAGGAATTGCTATCGATTGGAGTAAATAGTACCGATTGTTATTACCACCGTGTCGGTTCAGGGCGTGGTTCAGGGCGTGCCGACTGGGACAGCTAATTAATTTAATGATTGCATTAGTATTTGTATTTTGGGCCATATGCATAACGTCATACATTGCCATGAAGTATTTTTAGGTCATGAAGGAGAAAAGAGAAACATGCAGATTTTTCGACGGATATCCATCTATCGTCTATACTTTTTTTTTGTGTGTTTTTTTTTACTATTTTTAGCACTGTTTTGAGAAAAATGAAGACATTGTAATAATGTTGATAAATATAACCTTATTCTCATAATGCCAAAATCATATTTTAAAAAGCTTAAGTCAAATTAGGGAGCTTTCGGCTTGCGCCTTCATCAGCCATAAATCACAGCCATGGGTTAGATGCATGGGTTAGACGCCTTTATGGCTGATGAAGGTGCAAACCGAAAGCTCCCTATTTTTCTTGGCATTATGAGAACAATGTTATTTATCATCATTATTACAATATCGTCCATGCAAATCAATTATTTTTCCAGCTCTAAAATTTCCAAACAACTTTCAGTGTGACCTATTTCGTTTAACGTGACTATCATTTGTGTTGTATCTGAACGTCTGCTACCACAGGGGGAGCTACAGAAGCAGAGTTTTGTCACGAGAATGCATGCAGGTAGTAGGTACTATGCAAGCTAGAGCACAGTAACATATCGTTATAGGTAATTTTACGATATTATTCAAGGGAATATAAGTCACCTCGAAAGCTGTCTTGAAGTTTGGCTCTACGGGGTATTTTGAGCTTAAAAAACGAATTTGGCATTTGATTGGATGATAGATGGATATCCGTCGAAAAAGGGGCATGTTTTCTCTTTTCTTTCTCATGACCTAAAAACCTGCATGACAATTTGTGACGTCATGCATAAGGTCCAGAATACAAATACCAATACAAACACTAAATTCACTGCCCCAGTCAACAGTCACTCGGCAGTAATAACAGTCGGCACTATTTACTAATAACTATGGTTACGGCTAGTGTTCTATAGCTATGGTTACGGCTAGCTTCCGGCAGGGTCCGTGCATGACGAAATTCTGACGTCAACAAGTATTATGTCATACTACCGCCGAAGTTTCGAGGAAATTAAACTTTGTCTTCTCAAAGCGGCCCACTAGTCCTGTGCCGAGACTACTTAGCGTAGCTGGGCATTTTTTTTTTCTCACTGCAACACATCTTTCGATCTGCTCTACAAATCTGCTATCTCAGTTTAAAACCCCATGTAAAAGGTGAACAATTCCCTTTAATAAGATATAACGCATTTATTTATTTATGTTCACGTTTCAGTATAACGTCTGGACTGGCTGCAATTGCTCCTATATTACTTGTCATTACACCGTCGAAAAAGAGGTGAAAATTTTTAGACTCTATATTTATGCCATAATGGTGCGTTCGTAAGTCCGTCACGTATACCGACACTCCATCAATCACTTAAAGCGGCTTCAGAAAAGATTGCGGACGAGTTGGGTGCCTGAAAATACTGGTACAGTTTACAATTGGAAGGGAGCTGAACTGCCATATTTGTCATATGTTCTATAAATGTTCACCTGAGGTATGATACGTACAAACGTACGTATATATGCACATACATACATAACATGGCTGCAACATGGCACGTATGATACGTGCCAATGACATAGAGAGAAGGTTTAAGTCTGACATTGTTACAGCCAAGTAATTTCACGTTTCGCCGTTTCAGATAACAGCTTGGTTTGATGAATGGGTGGATGGATTTTTTGAGGATAGTACTTTTCGAATTCAATATTTCCATTACATTTTTACACAATGAAATGAACCCACAAATATAAATACAGCATATAAATACAAATTCCACAATGTTTCTCTTTTTAATTCTCTTCATGTCCAACATATTTAACTCACCTATATTTGAATCAGCTTACCCAGGGGCGTCGCCACGGGCTTTTTGACTGGGGGGACGACTTGATAGTCTGGTAGAGCCGATACAAATGTGGTATATTTCCATTAATTTCTTACATATATATTTCAAAACGTTTTTTAACGTTGAAAAACAAGGCTTCAGTGGCTCACTTCGGCCCACCCAAAACAAAAACACATTAACAAACAAATTGTTTGCATGGCATTTTAAAGACAAACAACAGCGTAGAACTAACAGAGTCCATTTCGTGCCATGATATGCCTCTTCTGCTGTCGAAACGCCGTTTAAATTGCTGCCCAATTCCCTTCAAAAGGGAACAATATCGACTACGTTCCACATATACCTTTCCAAACGCATACAATATTGAAAAAATGAATGGATTCCGAGTAAAGTGCAGATAAATGGCTGGGGGTCTGTCCAAAACTGGACGGGATAATCCCCGCAGCCTGACGATTGGGGGGACGGTGTCCCCCCGTCCCCCCGTGACGAAGCCCTTGAGCTTACCCTAGACACTGAATAATAAGAGTGCTGCTGGATTTTATTGTACAATATTTCTGAAACGCCAAAGAAGAATTTCATGCAAATATTAAATAAACGCAGCATCATGCAATACTCAAACCTAACTGAAGTCAATGATGCCACTTAGGTGCTATCGAAATATTATGCCACAGTATTTCTGAAGCAAACTGCCTTTTCGTATCTAAACCTTTACATCTTGCACACTTACACAACACTTACACATACTTACACAATCACATCTTGCATCTCTTTGTGATTGAAAGTATTACGGCGCTATTTTTGCGGGTCATATGACAATGCATGACAAAGGCTTGCAGAATAATATAAAAATTAAATAAATATGTATTATGCATGCGTTCTTTCACGAGCCTAGCACACTGAAGCAAATTAAGTCAAAACTTTGAGCACACAAACTTCTGGCAATAAGTTACCTTGCTCTGTCCGAACTTATCTGCGATGAACATACCACTCGCAAATTAGCCCATGGGTATTTCATGTTTGACCGTGCAGCGGTATTAAACCACTTTGTCTTTCCAGCGATCAACATCAAGACGGCGACCACGACCATCAACTGCAAGCTGGCGAGACAGCTGTGTGAGAAGGATCGCGCCTGCAAATCCATCACAGCGATCATACCGCGGCTCTGTGGACAGGAGCTCGGTAAGTAGCTGAGCATGATGAGGATCATCACGAATTGGTTCAATCGAGTATAACTCGATTCATTATGTATTCACATCACATGCATATTCATGAATTGCATCCATCCAAATGCAATAGAATTCAGCTCATTTGGTATCCTGCATAGTGCATACTACTATAAAGTAATAAATCCATGCAGGATATTTTTGATCGTTAATTAATTGAGTAAAAACCGCTATACGGTCACATTTTCTTAATTAACATAAATAGTAATATTTCTGATGGCTGCATACATTACCTTAACTGATGGATTCTGCAGTACCGTGCATAATCCTCCATCCAACATTGCACTTATGATGCAGTGACGTAATTGTTATTGGAGTTATTGTTATGACAGACACAGCGTTTGTCTCTAACACAGTGTACGATTTTGAAGTGTAGGTCTTATGTGCCTGAGTATTTATATATCCAGTTGGCAGTTACTAGCCGTTTTCACGATGGCTTATTTTGCGTGAAATGTTTTAAAACATTTTAAAATGTTTTAGTAGTAGCCGTCTTCACGATGGACTAATTTGCTAGAAATGTTTTAACCCTTGCCCTTCGGTCCCGTAGGGCGAGGGTTAAAGCATTTTTTCGCAAATTAGTCCATCGTGAAAGCGGCTACTACTAAAACATTTTAAGACATTTTAAAATGTTTTAAAACATTTCGCGCAAAATAAGCCATCATGAAAATGTTGCCGTACACAGAATACAATGCCTAATGTGGAAAATGTTGCCGTACACAGAATACAATGCCTAATTCAGAATCAACTGCAGGCTCCATGGAGTCCAGCGTGTTTATGTTACCTTCACCGGCAGCAAAAAAGACTTAGCAAAATTGACGCTAAAAGCTCTAACGAAGTGCGGCTGTAAAAATGCCACTTGCGATGGCTCCAGCACCAAGTTATTTCAAAAGTTACTGGGAGTCTCCAAACCAGGCACAGTTTATTTTGTTCATGTGGTGCCAGTTTACCATGAGGACAAAATGTCGCACATCCAGCAGGTATCGTACATCAGTTGACAAACGACTAATTGACCTTGTTTCTCGTCCCATTACAGTGGCGTGCTCGACGGTAACAGTGACAAAGTGTCGAGCGGCGCTCCGTACTCTGGTGGCGTTTTCCAGTTCTTCCAGCCGACCTGTCTGTGCAAGGAGCGACGCGTCGACCCCGAGTGTAACACCTACCGCAATCTGGTGTTCGACCACCCCTGCTTCGGCGTCAAACACCCAGGTATAGCGGATATGACAGCTTTATGGCCCGGTTCATAGCGGAAGTGAGCGTTAGGCTCGAGCCATGCCCCGGTCTGCATTTTTGTATGGTAATTTATGCTCGAAGCGGAAGTCCAATGGGAGCCACAAAGTATCGCCCCGGTCATTGTTTAGCATAGACGTGTCAAATCAGTTAGTAATGCCGGACCGCGCCATCACAATACAATGGCCTTACGTGATTTAGGGTGATTTGAATAGGTTCTGGGCGGAAATGGAAACTGTCTCCCATAGGTCAATGGACATAAAGGGGTGAGAAGTTAAAAGCTTTCCAAACTTTCACGTTTCTGCCTGCCAATTTGGATAATTATGTTTCAAATAATCAGGTCATTTTATGCATTTCTGACCTACGCATAGGAATATACAGACGAAATAAAGTTGCATCCATACTAATACCTACTTCTCCGTTGCATCAGGATGTCAGAAATTTATTTACTTAAACTGAAACTCAAAAGATCTCAAATAAGAAGCATGCTGCAAGTGATAAATATCGTTCCATCTAAATTCCAATTCCATTTTCAGCAGCTGCACATTTTTGCGACCAGTGATTCGCTGATGCAGACCAATGCAGCCATATTGACCAACTGCCGATTGTTGCAGACAATGACCCGTACCCGATCCACGCTCTGCCCACTTGCGGTTACGCCCTGAACGCCTGTCAGCAGCAGCGGAAGTGCTACGTCGTGTACGAAAACTACCTCCAGTCGTGCCCGTTTGAACAAGACGAATGCCGCATGACAAACAGGTGAGCACTGTAGGTGGCTTCACGAACAGAGCGAACGATGCCTGGTGTTTGTGATGGGGTGAGATAAACAATGGTCGAAGTAGCCTGTTCACTGGAAATAGATCAATGAATCCGGCTGCTGGGTTTCCTTAATGCCATGCCGAGGAATATTGGTATGATGTTGTGAAGCTTCATTGATATTACTCGGTACGTACATATTTATTTTATGCAATATTTGGTATCGGTAATTAAACGTTTTACCATGCTAATACCTACCCGCCTGTTTCTCAAAAATTCAAATAATATCCAAGCATCCATCCAAAAAATCACCATCATGTTTTGTATATACAAAATCACGCATCTGCTCATTTTACCCCAACCTACCCAGTACACCGAGTATCGTCACAGTATGACCCGACAGCCCCCCTCCGAACCTCCCTGCTACCTGGTAAGCCGCACCCTCCCCACCCGTGTCAATAGCGCCCACTGGGCGACCATTAATATAGACTAGCTAGCGCGGTGAATCACGGACATCTTGCTGCCTCCAGGGAGGCCAATTTGTCGGCTCATTTGGACCAGATTTGTGCGGAGCTAGGCTGAAAAGCTGACACGGGGGTCGGCGGTGGCGGCCGGGCCGACAGCGGCAGCGGTTCCGTGGCATGTCGACCCAGCTCTAACTGGCCCAGCTCTAACGACCGTCACTCGTGTCGGGTCAGCTGAGAGCGCTGATCGACAGAGGAAGTGACGACTGATGAGAGGCCGGGCCAGTCATGTGACAGGAACGGGAGGATTTAAAGGAAATGGTTGTCGGAAGGCCATAGGTAGGATTGAGGAATGCTGAAGCAAGCCACGCGATCATGCTATTTTAAAGGACTAAGTCAACAAGTACTGTCCGTATTTTAATTAATTAACATACCGCTTTGCACAAAGCACAATATCTTTTGTACTAGCCACATTTATAACGTACCTATAACTTTTCACCAGATTCAGTGTCCTGGCAGTTGTCTAACTCGACGAAAAGGTGCGCCGGAACCGTCACGCAATAACGTCCAGGATCGATCACGTGGGGTAGATTAGGCTGTCGTCTGTTCCCCCTGTCCTCCCACTGGCGGACGTGGCCTCCACCATATAGGCAGTGACCAGGGATGGGCCATAGACAGGATGTCCGCCGGTGCGAGTAATGATATCCGGTATACGGTAAGGTTGATTTACGCTGTGTCATTATTTCCATTTCGTTCAGTTCCGTAGATAGATAACTATGGACAAGGCGCCGCCACGGCGAAATTCCAGCACATTTTCAACGTTATAAAACGAAGAAATATGTTTGGGCAAAAATACAGTTTTAGTGGAATGTCTTTATATTTTATTCTTAGAAATATCTTTATGTTTTTTCATCAGCTCCACCAATTTCATAGCAGTTTTGAATAATTCCCATCCACTTCACTGAAGCAGTTTTTAGTGTTTGATGGGTTCCGGTACAGGAACACCGTAGCGAGCGTATTTATCTTTGCCCCTCTTTCACCACACGAAAACGAAGTATGCCCCGCGGCGAATCAGTGACCACACTCAGTCAGCTGGTCAGTCAGCTGACCGCTGCCGCAGCCGTGATCCGTGATCCGTGATCCGTGATGCAGCGTTGTCGGCGACGGCTCACTGACAGCTAACGTTAATCACTTGGGTCGTGTGTGGCGTGGGCGGCCCCGCCAGCCGCAGCTGACGAGCGCCGTGCCAGGCGGCGGCCCGCACCGTCACCCCCGACGGTCCCTCCCCCTCCCCCCGCTTCTCCCCCGGCTCCCCGTCCGTGGTCGACCATCGTCATATCGGCAGGGGAGGCTCAAATGGAGAGCTGCACGAGACGTCCGGCTGCACCGCCACATGTACAAAATATAACCTGCCACGGAAGACCGGAATAGCTGGATTGATGGAGGTCGGAGGAGGAGGAAAAAGAGCATATAGACGCGATTTTGTTTAGTTGTTCCGGAAACTGCAAGCTTGAGAGTTTATTTTCGAGAGGAAGTGCCTTCACGGTTTGTTTGAATAGTATGACTAAAAATGGTTGCGACGTAATGCGAAGAACTTGATCATTTAATTCGATATTGTTGGCGCTCATTAAATGCTGGCCAACGAATGGGAGCGCATCGCATCAATGCAGCATCGAAACTCTTATCAACGGTACGCAAAGATTAGTCGGATGCAAATGGTGCTGCATCCGATTAAAATATACCGAACTGATAAATGCAAGAGCAGTTGGCTCTCTGCGAATCAGCTCTGATGAATTGATTTCCGAAAGACTTTGTGCGTTCATGTTGAGTGACTTTAATTTGTTTGGGAAACTTTGATTACTTTAGCTTTACGTTGCAGTTCTGCTTGCTTCGAGGCCTGGAACCAGCTGAAAATGAGCCCTGTCTTTGGATGCATCTGTCCAAGCTTGCACGAGTCAAACTGCGAGAACATCTATGAGACGGTGCACAAGAACCCATGTGTGGGTAAGTATGTTTCGCTGTTCATGTGAAATCTCAAACGCAGCATAGCTTTATAAGTGGCAACACATTGACATATGGGTTTCGGCTGTGTTAACAGGTCTACTAAGTTTTGCAGTGATGCAGTGATGCAAATATAATCGGGAATCTGTTTTGTAACTTAGTTCAGACAAACAAGATTGCTTCTTTTGTTTGCACAAGTATGTTTCGTTTATTAGTTTCCCTTTTCATGAAAATGTACCTCTTCCAACCACATCACTTATTAGCTGCAGCAGCCGCCACATACTTAAAGGTATTTGTTTCACTTTTCTGAAAGTTGTCAAATATACCCCCGTTGTAGAAAAAATATGATTTAATCCGCGCGGCGTAGGGGGTAAATATTACCCCTCACGGATTTTCTCAATAACTTAAAAACTATAACGGATAGCGACGTCAAGTTTTCGGAACCTTATGCAGCATCAATTTGACGTCTTCCTAGAAAATTATATCGAAAATGAATCAGAACTTTGGGAGACAATGCCGTTTTTACGACCTCATGTCATGCCATTTTGGGTGGAAAAACGATAAATGTTTGATACATCGTAGAAAAATGTAGCTAAAACCCGGCGAGTTCACTGGCGGGGGGCGGGGGGGTTAGCCCCCCCTGCAGGAATATCAAAAATATCTAACGATAACAATGCACTATCAACGCAACTTCTAGTACCTGACCGGGCATCTTTTTCACACCCTTTGCATTTTTTTGTTTTTAATTTCGTCATAATTGTTTGAGGATAAAGCTAAATTAGTGACGTCACTACACACGATTTTTGACACCAAAAATCAGCTAAACATAGGAGGACTGTACGAATGATTCATGGTAATAGACCAAATGGAATCCAAAAAAAGGTGGAAGGGATAGCAAATTCAAGGGCTACAATATGGGCTATCTCAGATTTTTGGAAAAAAGGGAGTTTTTGACCCAAATTTTTTTCCAAAAAATTACTTTTTTTGGAAAAGGATAACAAAATCAAAACCTTTTAAGATATCATAAAACCGGGGATATATGTTAAATAACTATACATAGTCAACAACCCATTACTAAATCAAAATATATCTTATTTTCGACTGAAGTGATGACATCTAAGTATGGGAACTCGAGAACCTCAAATTTTTGATTTTTTTTGTCCTTTTTGACCAGATACAGACAAATAAAGAGCGAAAAAAAAAAAAACACTGTATTTCTGAGACAAAGCAGGTCTATCAAAATGTATTTGATTTACGGTATAATCATTTTCAAATTTTGACTTTTGTGACATGACTTGTGACCTTCTTACTGACCTTTCATTACACGTACCTTAAATTAGGTTGGGTAAATGAGTATTCAATTTCGTGTTCCTACACGTAAAATAGTTATGTACAACATGTGTTGCATGACTTCGTATAATTTTTGGCATAAGTGGACCTTATGTGACCTTGACCTTTGACCTTGACAATTTGGCCAAAAAATCCCCGATAGCTCATTCTGGGGATGTGTGGCATTACATCTGAGAGCAATTCTGCGTGATCATTGGTTGCAAACAATTGCTTAATGTAAAAATTGATTCTATACAATTTTGTCATGTAAATTTTGACCCCATTTGACCTGACCTTGAACGTCACCACTGACCTCTAGGGCAACACAATTATTTTACGGTCGATGAATTTTCCTGGGTTATTCGATTGCCGTTGGGTTCAGCAGCGATTCGTTTGATGCGTTTCCGAAGATACCAAGGGGGGCTAACCCCCCAGTGACTCGTGTTACAGAAATACCCCAGTGACTGCCGGGTTAAAAGCAAATTACTAACGTAAAACAGAAAAAGGAAGGAAATTAAGTTCTCTATGGCAATCTCAGATTTCCAAAATTTGGGGTTTTTGACCTCTCAAAATCCAAAAAACGTTTTTTTGTTTTATTTCATGCAAAATCGAATTTGTCAAGGTACTTAAAAAAAAAACGGAATATATAACACGAGAGAACCAAGTATAAGAAATACCCAAAACAAATTTCAAAGTAATATCTTTATTTTTCAGTGATTGATTATTCCCCAAACATAAGTAGCTGATGACGTCATTTGTCAAAATAACTTTTTTTACCTGATACAGATATATAGATGCCATTTCTGTACTTATGAGACAAAGCTGGTCTAGAAACATGCCTTGCTTTTCATATTACCTGACCTTTACCTTTTATGGGGTCAAGTTGTGAAAATGGCTGCTGCTATCGAATTATACGTGTAAAATAATCCCTTAAAACAATGCGTCACCAAGACTTTCGTTGACCTCTTAGAACAGTGACCTTTTTGTGACCTGATCTTTACCTTGACCTTTGCATACAATTTCACTTTTACTTAATTCAGAAGATGCATTACACCTTTGAGAGCTTGATGTGCATTGATAGTTTTAATCAAAGGTTTTGAAGCTTGAACCATTGAAGAAAGGAATTGAAAGTATGAACCATTAACTGAAATAACTCGAATTTTACATATTACCTGACCGTGACCTGAAATTTGACCTAACTTGAAAAATGTCGGGTGGGTATGCATTCAATTCGTTTCATTGAGAGCTTTCCACCACCGCCTTGCGCGTCTCGCTGCAGTTATTGGTTCGGAAGATATGAGGGGGTAAAATTTACACCCCCCTACGCCGTGCGTTCGGCTTGAGACCCCATTGCCGCGCGGGTTAAGTGCTGCTGACAACGATGGTGATATTTGTTTTTCTCGAAAAGTCATTAAACTTGATAAAAATAAACCTTTTAAATTTGGGCCAATGACGTCATTATTGGGCTATAAAGAGCTATAGAGAATAGGAACAATCCTTGAAGACAATTCTGGCTCACTTGAATACATACAAGTCTTTTTGCTATCGTAAAAGCAGTAGGTGATTCATTCGAGGTTCGAGAAATACTAGTCGTTTTTCTCCCAGGACCAACAATCTTGAAAGTTTGTCTTGAAGCTGTCAGTGTCAGCCAATCAGCGGCTGGACCAGCCTGGATGCTTTTGTAAATGATAAATTGAATTTCTTAAGAACGGTTAAGTTCTTGGAAAAATGACCTGAGTGATTTAGACATTTCAAGAACTGCACAAGATAATTACTATCTCAGTTTCAAACCAATGCAAAGATAAAAATCCTTTAAAGGAAATAGTTCACCATGGATTGCTTTTGCAAACACGATTTGATTATATTTCGAAATACAACTTCTTTTTGTATTGCCAAAAACAGTCATACATCGCACTGATTCAGGACAGAAGGACGTGCATTATTAATTTTATCAAAACTATATACATGCTCTCTGCAACGACAAACGAAAGAATCGAATGGCTCAGCCAATCAGATTCGAAAGTAGTCGCGTAATATTACTGTAAAGCCCATGTGTATTTAAGGCCCACATTCTTGAAATTATTTATTTATGGCCCACATTCCTTCGACAAAAAAGTTAAAAGTATTCGGCTGGAGAGCCTTTTCATTCCAGAAAACTTGCAGTAGGGTTTTTTCAACACGGACTACAAAACTGCTATATTAGTTAAAAGCCCATGTTGAAGGTGAACTATTTCCTTTAACTAACTCTTTGCTATTAACCTTTTTTCCCTTCTAACAGTTGCTTAAAATATACCATCATCATTGCGCAATTGATTTGAAATTGAATAAAATTGAATATATTTCGAAACCTCTGTAACGTATTCAGCAAAGATCCTGTATAATAGCACTTCATGACCATAGTATGCATGTGCGCACACTGCACTGCACCATGCTCCTTCCACAAATAACCTCGTCTGATGTTTTGTTTCAGACCCACCGCTCCAGCACAGCACCAGCACCAGCACCGGAACTAGTGGTCAGCACCACTCGCACTCTGCACTGCACAACCTCCTGCACCTCCCGTCACCGAGCACCTCTCCCCCTAACTACCGACCCGGCACCCCTCCCCCGGACCTCCCTCCCGGTATGTTCGGACGCACACCCCGCGCCCCACCCCGCGCCCCACCCCGCGCCCCACCCAGCGCCCCTCCCCGCGCCCCTCCCAGTGCCCCTCCCATCGCCCCTCCCCGTACCTACCTGCGTCGTCCAGGTCTCCCATCACGGGACACTGTTGCAGTTGCCGGTCTGGGAGGAGGCGGGGTCAGCCGGAGGCCAGTCGACCCTCAGCTGGTGGCGCCGCTGTTTGACCTGACCTCTGAGCGGCCCCGGTCATCCACCATGGAGAGGACTCTCTACGGACAGGAGGACGAGGAACCGGAGAACCCCTTCGCTCCGCCGGACCTCCCTCAGACGACGATGAGTAAGTAGCCCTAGAAGTGTGCTTGACGAACGGGAGAAGACTGGGGACCTACATCTCTGTAAGCCGAAACTCCCAACGGTCTCGCCATTTAATATACATCATCACGCTGCAGCATCATGCAAAACGAACATATTGACATGCTGTATGCTGTCCCGAACTTTAAGCTGCATAACGAAGGGGAAGTTGTGAGCAAGATGAATTACTTCAATATGTATTCTTTATGACCGTGCCGACTGTATTCGTTTCTGTAACTAATTAGCAGGAAGTTCTCTACATGCACTACAACATCTCCAAATGTTAACATGGACTCCCCTACGCAAGAGAACAAGTCAACAGCTCTTGGGATCGGTTTGGTGTTAAGGGAATATTCAACTTGAAAAAACGAGAAAAAGTTCAAGAAATGATGAAGAGAAGAAGAATCTAGTAATCATATTACTAGTGAAGTCAAAGAAAATCTATATTACGCGGAAAAAAGCGAAATTAAAATGTCATTATTTGGTGATAATTCATATTTTTTTTCCTCAGAAGCTAATGCGAATCAGCTGAGCTGAGAAGCAGCAACGGGTCATGTGATTTAGGTAAGGGATCCGTGCTGGTGATATCATGGTTGGTAAAGCTTGCGAAGTCTTGTTGAAGAATGACCGAAATACAACGCTTGAAAACCTCCACAGTACTTGCTTTAACGCAGGTATTCGCGTCACTATTAGATTTAACTATGAAAGTGTACGTGTCGCGCATCGTCGCTCACTGTCCGTGCTTCTGGGCGACATTGTCTCGGGATTATGTGTCACAAGGGTCAATGCCGGGGCGGCCTGCGCCGTCGGGCGGCCAATCAACAGCGGGCAAGCGCGTATGGTGCCGAGGTGGGGTTCGGCGGGTGAGGCGGGAGAGGGACAGATCAAAAACCAATTTTGTCGCGAGACCTGGAACGTTTAGGCCAGCGCTGAAGCTACGCAATACGCTACAGAAGTTGTTTCGAAAAATGTTTTAAATGAAGATTAAACATCAAAATCACTGCATAGCAAATTACCTGACAGAAGTTCATTCTTGCAATAAAAAGAATGAGGTACTGAACAGTATGGTTTTGGTCCAGCACTTACATTCCCCAACGTCTTTAACGTCATCCTGTGCGTCATAATCATCGTCGCTCAGCCAAATCAGCAATCAGCGATTGGAGTTACCGGTATCCCGGTCCCGACTTTACGGACTGAATATGAAATATTAAGAGGTTTTGGAAAATGTGAAAGCGTCAGCACAGTCATTTTGACTATGGCGCAAAAACTGGCTATCTCAACCTCAAAACCTAATGTTAAGTGACATTCCTTTAAAGGGAATATACGATCTTGGGATAAAAGTATGTAGAATATGGAGAAAGAATCCTGAATTTTACGGTCGCTGGCATGTCAATTTTTGTCGAAAAAAGTTCAGATTTGTTGTAATTTGAAAAATAGTAATAGCTTAACATGTGACGTCACAGGCCAATCTGGCGTCACCCAAAGCGAGTTGTGTCGTCACAAGGCAGGCATCGAACGGCAACTTTGCGCCGCCCAGTGACAACGCTGCTGTGCCGGGCATCCGCACGATGGTGCACGGTAGGCGTGAATACGCGACTGGCTTGGGTCGACGGCGCCGCTCGCGCCGAGTTAGGGACGTGGGGGCACGCATACGTGAACCACTTGTGCCGAGCGCCTGACACGCCCGTCGGTGGCGGTCGGGGCGGACGCAAAGGTACCTGAAATACTGGGCGACGGTTCAAAAAGCGAAGTGCGGTGGCAATTCACAGTGGAGTACTATGATGGACGTATGCGCGTCACGGGATTTGTGACGTTTGAAATATGACCATCATGACAACGGTTTTGCGTTTGAACTTCCAGCAACTAGGTCGCTTTGGAGGGAAAAATTTCGGATTTTGGGTTTCTCAGCAACCCACTCATCTGTCTTATTCTCAGTTAAAAACTAAATGTTAAAGGTCTATATTCCCTTTAAGGTCAATGTCAGTGGCTGATCGCCACAGACCTGACGGTATAGACTGTGCCGCACTACACAATAGCATAACGGCGCAGTATCACTTCAGTCACTACCCCTGGCGGATCCAGAAGGTGGGCATGGGGGATACATTTCAAAAAGTGTCTTCAATTTTTGAAAACTCATCGGATTTGGCTTCATTTTACCTTATTGGGTGGTTTAAAGCAAACATGCCTTAGTAAAAGTTTGTTAGATTTCCTTCTACATTGGAAAATATGCCAAATTTCGCCGATTTCAGGCGGTATGGGGGGGGGGGGCTAAAGCCCCTGCCGCCTCCCTCTGGATCTTCTAGTGGTCACTACCTCGTTTTTATTTGATATGCTTCATTTCACATCTGTGGTCAATGGTCATATTAACCAGCCCCCACCAAATGTCTGACATTTCTAAGTGATGCCGCCACATAGTCACAGTCCGTGACCTTCAACGTACGAGCCAACGGGGAATCGCGGTATTTTGGGATGGCCCCTGACGATTCTATCGAGAAAATGTTGGCTTGCCTTTCCTTGATGGATTGGTGGAGATGTGCTGATTCCAAAAACTGAGTCAGTTTGATCATACAGCCTCAGGCCTACAGCCCTGGTCACACAGCATTAGAACACCCATACAACTTCAGTATCTATGACGTATGATCTGGCGTAACCTGTTGTTCTAGTAACCTTGATATAAACGATAACAAATATGTCACAGAGTTCGATTGCTTATACATTTTGTGTAGCATTCATGTAAGCCTGTATTGATACAAATGTTTTACATTCATGTCGGTCACAAAGGTCGATTGCTAATACATGATATGTAGCATTCATGCAAGTCTTTATTGAGATAAAAGTTCCACATTCTATGGGATTCTTGTAGAGCTGATACTTTTGCTGCAATATTTGTATTTTTCGTTCTAGAACACGACACATTTAAACCAAAACAGAAGTCCGTCTTTAAATTAAGAATACACTGTATCACCGAATAAATGTGAATGCTATACTAACCGGCACATATTGTAATACCCCGGTCATCACGTGACCACTGCCGTCTCTGTTTCAGTTGAGCACGTGACGGCCGGTCCGGCGGGCGTCTCGGAGACCAGCGGCGATGACGCCGTGTTCCAGTCTTCATGTCACACGGCACTGACCAACTGTCGCCGGGACCGGCACTGCCGCCTCCAGCTGGAGCCCGTGCTGACCAGCTGTGCGGCCAGCTCCTGTGACCGGCACCGGTGCATGGCGCGGCTGCAGGATTTCTACGGCGAGCCGGACAGTGCGCTGGTCATGGACGCCGCCTTCTGCGTCTGCCGGTGAGATGCGAGACATTTACATACCGTTTCAGTGTGCCTGCGATATCTAGAACAGCGAAATGCTGCATTAGTGCTGTGATGGTCCCAAGGTCGGGCATCTTGGTATTGTGAAGGTAGGGTACCATTCCCAGGCTGGTAATCTATATTTATATTTCGTTGTAATTGTATCATGTTGAAGCTGGTTACTTACTTTTTATTGATACACAGGCTGTGTTAAGTGACCAAAAAATTGGCAATGTTTTTTGTGATTTGTCTTTCATTGTTAGCTCCGTAGAGTCCGTACCGCGACGAAGTGTTACATTATTTCTCAGAGCTGCAGCAATAAGCCCGTCTAGGCAGCACAGGATCTGAACCCCCCTTCCCTGTGTCGTGTATGTGTGTTTTCAGTCGCAGTCCGGACGGCAACGGCGCCTGTGTGGCCGCCATGGAGCAGCTGCACCCGGCCTGCGCCAGCCAGCCGGAGAGCGGCCCGCTGCCCGCCTGTCACCGGGTGGCGCGCCACTGCCAGCGCCAGCCGGACGGCCGCTGCCGGCCTCGCCTCGAGCGCTACGAGCAGGCGTGCGCCGTGGACGTGGTGACGGGCCGCTGTGCCGGCCCCACCGAGCACTGTCGGCAGGCCGTGCTGGCCGTGCTGGGCACCCGGCTGCACAGCCGCTGCGTGTGCAGCGATGCTGCCGCGCTCCACCGGCTGCAGAGACTGGGAGCGACTCCTCTGGGACAACAACTGGCGTCGGTACGGTCACCATTATTAGCAGCTGGCGTGTATTAACTTCCAGGTGCGGGCTGGGATGGCTAATACACATTGAATAATGAACACCGAGCACTGCGAGCACTCAGCACTGAACATGAACAGTGTGCACTGTTCAGTCTGCTGCTGGAGGTTGTACTGTTCCGCAGTACATCAGTGTCGTGCGGTACAGCCTACCAATCAAGTGGTCTCGCATCATTGCACCGTTCGGGAAACCAGACTGCCAAACCAAATGCACTGTTTCTCAGGCACGTAGCCAGGATTTTGCTCAGGGGGGGGGGCAATTGAAAAATCCCATTTTGCTCCTCTGCCATGTCCAGACTGACCCCGGTGGGGGGGGGGCGGGTAAGGTCGGGTTTTCAGAAAATCTCATTCTATCTAGTGTTAATTTATTTCGCTCGGAGGGGGGGGGGGGCATGGCCCCCGTGATCCCCCTTGGCTACGTCCCTGCTGTTTCTTGTTATAAATAACTACTGTTCTGCGATACCGTCTGTCCGAGACACATTTCACAAAGGTATAATTGCGATTGCGCTGGAAGGAATTGCTACTTAGCATATCAAAGACTCGGCGAAAGGCCATTGGATAATTGGATATCTTGCCAACGTTTTGCGCGGAACAACTTTGCCTGTAATGTTGTCGAAGCCTCTGCTTATAGTTAAAGTTGAGCAAGCTTGATAAAATACGGGAAAAATGTGGTATTATTATGGGGTCTGTCCCACCATTACTATAGTGGAAGTGGTTTTATTTTCTGTCACTCTGGCAAAGGCTATGTCATATCACCATACCTCTGGTCACCATGCTTAATATTATCAAAAACAATTATCGAACCAATTATTCAGAGTATGACTCTATTGTCATATTAATAGACATACTGAAGGTCCTTCGTGTCCATTTGGCCTGACTACGTGTTTCACCTCTTAGTTGACCCACACCGAGGTCATTTGACCCGACTGCAGACTGACCTACTAATGCCATAACTTTCGGACCCAGCTGACCCGTCCCCGTGCCCATGTGACCTGCAGTGGAGGCGCAGCGTGAGTTTCACCGGCAGCGTGCCACCATTCTGGACCCTGTCCTCCAAGAACATGAGGACCCGAAGTCCCCCGACAGCGCGCCCTCGCTTCCGTCCCTGCCGCCTGCACACGACACCGAGAACCCGGCACGACGCGTCTCCGAAGCCGCCACGACCACCACGACGACCACCACCACCACCACAACAACAATAACAACAACAACAACCAAGGCAACGACAACCACCACCACCACGACCACCACCACCACAGTCAGAGCGGCGGTGGTGCCCAGGTGGCCGGTGGCGACTCCAGCGGCGGTGCCGACGCCGGCCCGTCGCCCGAGGCCCACTAGCGCCGCCCCGCGGATACCGGCGCACTGTGTCTCTCGAAGAGAGGGGCAGCCTCTGGAGCGGATCCCCATCGGATCAGGGATAAGGGTAAGAGATAGCTGGTAAAGGTGTGGTGGTGGAGAGTGAGGAGTTGTCTTCTGGTGTAGGTTTCCTGGTGTGGTTCTGGTTCTTCTGGTCATGGTTGCTTTACATAGATCTGCTGCATGGATCTTCTATATGTCTGTCCGTAACGCTTTGATAACTCGTTTAGTGGTTGTTGATATCTCATGATGATGGGTAATATGATTTATTTTCTGTGATTTCTCTAACTATGGGCTGATCTGGTTAACGTGTTCTTTGAAAATCCCTTCCCGGATCGACGCAAAGCTGCTGTCGGACAAAGCAATTCCACGCCTGGGAAAGTAATTATCTTATGCACCACCAAGTCGCAGCTTAAGTCGTCAGTTGTGCTTTATTAGACTGTTAATATTATTTTAATTACTAATGCACTTAAGGGGAATAGTTCACCTTTAACATGGAATATTAAACTGAGATTGGCAGATTTGAAGAGCAGATCGAACAATGGGTTATGGTGAGTGCGTAGATTCTGCCGCAAACTAGCCGTAACCATTGCCATTAGTACCAACCACAGCATTATTTACGTTACAAGCAGCCTGCGTATATATGCTTTAAGTCCGTCAATATGATGTGAAATAGCTTCCATATTCAAGCTACTGCTACCATATGTTACCCATATGAACCTCTATGAACCATGATGTCATACATTGTCATAAAGTTTGTAAGCCCATGAAGGAGAACACTGAACATAGAAACATGACCATTTTTTACAGATATCCATCTATCGTACAAATGAATATTATCCGTTTTCACGATGGCTTATTTTGCGCGAGATGTTTTAAAACATTTTAAAATGTGTTAAAAGGTTTCAGTAGTAGCCGTCTTCACGATGGACAAATTTGCGATACATGTTTTAACCCTCGCTCTGCGGTGCCGTAGGGCGAGGGTTAACACATTTGCTCGCAAATTAGTCCATCGTGAAAGTGGCTACTACTAAAACATTTTAAAACATTTTAAAATGTTTTAGAACATTTCGCGCAAAACAATCCATCGTGAAAACGGCTATTCATATTAGTTTTTCAGCTTCGAAATGGTAAGGTTAAATTTCAAGACAACTTTCAATGTGATCTATTCCATTTAAGAAGGGTAGTTTCAATACTTAAACTCCAAATCTAACTATCAGGGTTTCACATTTGCATATTTTACATACACATTAAACATTCCGATACAAAATGCCTTCTGCGTTTGAAATGTCAAGCTATTAGTCACAGTTATTGCGCTTTCAAATGTCTTACACTTCCACTACAACCCTTCTTTTGGACACTCTTGAACTGCCTTGTAACCTGCGTATGCTCTCTGTTTCAGTATTACCGGCTGGAAGAGTCGGCCGGCCAGTACCGTGACGAGAAGGACTGCTCGGAGCTGTGCATGTGTCACGGCCGCGGCCGGCTGGTGTGTACGTGCCGACGTCTGGAGAAGCCCGCGAGAGTGTCAGTCCGTGGTCAGCTGGGCAGTTTTGTACCACCACCGGCTCTGGCCGGCCTCTGCGCCAGCCTAGAGGGCTGCCATCTGCCACACGGCGACTTCATCTGCATGAGGCCCACCCGCTGGCTGAGCACTGCAGACAACAATTGGTCGTGAACATTTGTCCGCCTCTGTAGGAGCCAGTGGTCGCGAACGCTGGTCTTTTCTATCGAGCTAGTCTCCAGTAGCTGGCAGCCTGGGTTCGCGTCGCTTCGAGAGACGCTCGCTATTTGCTTCGCGTGAGCGCGGGAATGGCCGTGCCGGCCGGGTGGTCGGCAGCGCTACCCTCAAGTGACACAGGTGACGTCAGCGGAACGGGTGGAACATGACAGCCGTGTCAAACAGGTCATTACACCTTCTCATAGGATCAAAACCAAGGTCTAGAGCGCGTATGTATAATACGTCCAGATGTGGTCGCGAGGTCCGATGTCGGAAGGCACGCTGATAAAAACGTATTTCGATCACTAAATTACGTGCCGGCCAAACAGGACAGTCGGCACGATCGGGCTGGTTGAGGTCAGGTGGTATCACAGACGCAACTGGCCTTCTTGGGCTTAGCCGCGGCGTGGCGCAGCTACCATCGGAAAGCCATCCCATACAAAACATTCGGACTAAACTGTTATAATAAAAATCATCCAGATGCGATTGAGATTACAAAATTTGACGGCTTACACTACAAATTGTATGTACATACATAAATATCTTATCTTTTGTATCACGTTTTATGATTTTTTGCTTGATATAAACGCTTGACTTGATGTTTGGGGTAGGTATATCATGATAATAAATCTGATAATTTCAGGATTAAGAATGTTAAATACACTCAGGCATTTGCGCGTATAGACACGGCACTCACGTACTAGCCATTCACAGGACTCTTAAGTTAACCTGAGAAGGCCACACCACAAAGCAGGATTAACCCAGATGGTGAGCACCGAGACCATGCACCACTGTTGACCTTACTAACAAGTCCGAAACCGCCGCTTATTTGGCAGCACTCTACTAGTACATATGATGCGTATATAGTCAATAGGCGGTATGACAAATCTCAGAGATAAACCTCTTGAAATGACGGTCTCTCAGCCCTGCGTGTACCATCTCTGTTGAATTGCTAATTAATTGGAACAATTAATAACATTTCTCGGAGTACAACTCGGTGCTCCCAGTTCGGCAGTAAATATTTCTCTCTTCCTCCCTCGAGATACACGAGGGAAGTGCATGTAATAAAGATCTACTACATCAGTATTACGCCACCACCGACGAAGATCTCTGTATGCTAAGTGAAAACTTACGGAGGCCTGAGTGACAAAATAACTCAATCGATTGGCTGTGAGAAATGGCTGCTTCTGGGGTTGCACACCATGACAGAGTGAATGGAGGAGGAGATCCTCATTCAGGATTACTTTCATCTTGGCAAAATGTCTGTATGCCCTCAATGATATTATGGCTGCTGGATTAACTATTTCAACGAGGATCCCATTTTTTTTTGCCATACATATTAAATATTCGCCGTCGAAACCGGATCATAAGTTGTGGCAACAGCTAAATCGTCGGCCACATAACCCTGCGACGACAGACAGGTATGCAGGAGATCCCTTGCATGCTAGTATTACCTAATTAAGTTAAAAACCAGAGAACTTAATACATTTAAATTCAGGTTGATATCTCGTCATGTTTTTTATGGTAAAATTTAGTTAGGCAAGCTGCTCAAGCGTTCACCATTGCGCGTTTCATTTGTGATATCGACTACTAGGGATATAAAGTACTTAAAAAGCTTTTGTATCGGTATGCTATCATATATGGATGATCGTTTGTCAATATGTCGTGTGCGCCTGTATTCCTTCAGGACTGGCCGTGTAAGTTATCTGTTCAACAACACTTCGAATCGTCAGAAAACATCATCATCCAAGCAAAGCTGGAAGAGGTCGAAAAAATGTACAACCAGAGCCTCAGCCACGATCTTTTAAAAAGAGAGAAGGTAAATAACTGCATGCCAAAATATGATTCTTGTTTTAAGGTGTTTGCAGCTTTATTGAACATTCTGCATTACATCTTAGGTACATCACCATGAGAGGCGAGAGCAGGCCAAACACGTGACTAAAAGTATAATGGCTAACATTTTTCCATGAAATGAACTTATGCCAAAACGGTTACATATTGAATATAAAGTGATTACTTGTCGAGTGTCATCCATCTTGTCATCTATCTTTATCAGATGATCTGACCTTGTTTTTTATTTATTTATTTTTTTCCCAGGAGAAATGCCACGGGTGCGCCTGGTTCCGAAGGATCATTAGTCTTCACTGATCAACAGAGTGTCCGCGACGCGCTGTCAGATACCTGTATACGCATCCGGCTCGCTATCGTCGTGTGCTAAAAGATGAGCTGGTGTGTGATATCGGTAACCCACACCAATGATCACGCTCAGCGGCTGGCCGCACTGCCCGAAATTACTGGAGCAGCCAACCATACATATGCGTCGCGTCCCTACGTGCTGCCTGATACGTCGTGTGTCCGAGTGTGGTGTGAACCGTTTCTATGCACATGCGTCGGGGAGTGTGGCCAACGAACGGACCCTGATATTCAGGCTCAACCTTTGGCTGAGTCTCTGAGTATCGGTCCGGGTTCGATGCTGCCGCAACTGATCGCTCGAGACTCGGACCCGCAAGAGACGAGATAATGAGCTCGACAAAATCTGCTTCACTCATCTGGATTGCTGTGAGTCCTACAGAAAATTACTAATTTATATATCCAACATTACACAAACACACATCACTACACAACATCATACACATATTATATATAATTTTAATATATATTTAATATATATTATAATTAATATATTAATATAATTAATATATTTATAGAGTGTGTGTGATGTTTGTGTGTTGAGTGTGATTGTAGTATGTTAATATTTAAATATTTAATTACATTAGATATATATATTAATATTACACTTTTTTTATAATATATATATTATATATCATATTATATATAAATATATCATATGTGTTGTAGTGTGTGTGTGTGAGTGTGCTGTGTTAATGTGTTGTGTTGTTTTTTAATATTAATTCAATAACAGTCCGAAGTGTTGCACAAGCACTCTTTACTGTGTCATACTATTTTCTCTTCTTGTGCTTGAAGGTGTACATGGATTGACGCGCTTTTCGCTTTTGACAGGTGTTACGGTGGGCCTAATTGGCTTTGTGTGATGTAGTTGGTTCTCTTCAAGATACTGATTACCGGTATAGCAGTTTTTTTTTGCTACAACCCTAAATTGCGGGTTAGTGTTCTGTTACATTTGCGCTTGATGCGCCATGTTACAGTTCACTGACCACGCGAAAATGATTCGCCATCGAGTAGGATAAATGAACTGGGCATGAAGCGTCACTAGGTGCAATAGGCGATGATCACAGGAACCTAGTGGATAGCTCATCTCTGCAAAAACTTGCTGGGATGATTCTAGATTGCATGTGCGTGGGATTCTAGACTAAATGTACACAGTGGTAGAGAGACAGATGAGACAATTCTGTCTCTTGGAAATGTGTGTGCTGGTTCTAGTATACATATGCGCTAGAGCGACCGATCGGCTCACTATAGAGGAGAATATGAGTGTGCTTGTATTTAAGCTAGAGGTCCAGTGGACTAGTTAGGCAATTCGATTATCTTTGGTTGTATTGATCTACCCGTGTTATAATGGAAAGAAGTGACGCGTAACTATATAGCGATTGATATTTCGGCGATTGGAGGAGTGCTGAGTGTAGACTTGCATGGATTATATACAGTTATGTATTTATTGCATGCCTGGAGTGTAGTTGCGGAGTGTGGAGTTCCCTGTCTGAGTCCTGAAATGATGAGTAATCATCCACACGAAGAGTAGGAGGTCGTTGGCCATATATTATATACCTTGTCTTAAGGTGAGAGAGCTCTCCTAGCGCATCTAATTCCCTACCTATATCAGCAATTTACTAACGATATTACAGCCCAATCAGTTCTCGATGGCATTCAGATCTGCTGTGATGTTAGGTTAGTTTCATAAGTGGTGGTAGGTTGGAGTGTTGGTCAGTTTGCTGCGGGTAGAGACGTTGATCGCTGCTTTGATCTCGAAAAAAATGTGCGAAATGGTACTGTATTATATGTTTAGCGGTTGTGTGCTTCTCAATGTATAACGATATCAAGCACCGATGTAGATTCCTCCTTATGTTTTTACCTTTCCAATCATAGTGGTTTATATATTCATCTTGAGGCCGAGCTTGACCGCAGTTTAGACCTGAGCTTATTGAAGTTGCGCTAGAATCCTAGCTCCTCCCGAAGCTGGCCTCTTATTAACTTTGGCAACCAAGCTACCCACTGCCTTTGTCCGAGATTGTCTTAGCTTCACTGCTACACTGAAGGATTGTTCAACATCTGCACGGCAATAGACGACAGCGTTGTCATTCACGTCAGCCCGTTCGTGGTTACGTCAGTTGTAAGTACGTGCCGTCTGCACTGTCATTACGCCAGAAGTAAAGAATTAAGCGTCTACCACATAATCTGAGTATCTGATCGTGTGCACGCCAATCTGTCTATGCCTCAGTCTCTCTCGTGTATATAGTACTGTGGCCAATTGTAGCGTGGACAGTATGTGCTCGAGTGTACAGAAGATAGTATAATGTTGTGACGATATATATCTATATATTTACGATCGACTATATCGTCATGTAATTAAATGACGATGAGAAACCTGTGACAAAATGTATATCACCTCAGAATCATCTTATGGTATTCTATGGGTTTCTGTGATTTACGCGTGTGCAGGCGTATAGTTACTATTGTCTCTATCGTGCTAACTTCTCTGTCTAGCGAGAGTTCTGTTTAGTAAAATAATCAAGCTAAACGGAGAAGATTGCAGTTAAGCCATAATCTATGAAATCTATGTAACAAAAGTCCCACAATGCCACTAAGTGGTATATAAGAATCTCATGTCATGCATCTCTAGTTAGAGGGTGACGCCGATCTTTAAGCATATACCGATGTCTAAAATAGTACCTCGTCGTAAGACCTGTATTGTTGCTGAAATCCTTTAATGTAATACATTTTGCGTCTAGTCATTTATATTTATTTCTTCTGACTTCATGTTATCTAGGTAGGGCAGTCCACTTATGGATCGCTCGTCTGTTATGTGATTACACTCCGCGCAGCGATCGAAGTGTAGTCACACTATATACTCATACTCGACTATCTTTCTTGTAGATATTAACGCGGAGAACGTGTAACTCACTCTCGGCAATAGAACTCGATCGAGGAGGATGCACCGGATGAGATGCTTTCTTTGCCATACTTAGTATATTGTCGTAAATGCCCCACACGGAGAAAGCCATGTGTATTGAAATTTGAAACTTAGGTACGGGCTTTCTTTACCACATATCATTAATAATCGGATCATCAGTTCGTGTACCATCTACAATACAATTTACGGTATCTTTTCTCGTTTAACTTTAGATGAAGTCATGATATGTGATCGGAGTGAACCATCAATACAATTACCTACCATTGTAAGATTACTGTAGCTGTGGAGTGTGGAGTGATCGACATGAAATTGCATCGATAATCGACTGGATTGGTACAAGATAAGACGTACACAAAAGCACACGCAGCGTTGAATTTTCAACGTGCGACCGGAGCCAGACTCGCGTTTTTCCTTGCACAGGGACAGTGATAGTGTGCTGAGTACATCGCCTACATGTATTTCCGGCGCCTGCAGTCAGCAGGCTCCGTTCCAGCAACAGTAACAGACTGCAACATCAAAATACTGACACCATTGACATAACATAACCCTGAAGCAAGTGTGAACATGGCTCAGGCGATCCCAGCGATTCACACATACATAAGCGTCTGAAAGAAGGATACACATTGCACACCTATATAAGAGTCTGACAGAAGGATACATATCGCCCTGTGCGCGCAACAGAAGCCAGTCAGCGGTCATTAGATTACGACATGTACTGTCATCTGCCAGAAGCCTGGACATGAATGACATTCATGCCAAGTTACATAACAGCTCAGCTGCTCGCAGAAGCCCTCACATGATACATTATGCGACACATTAAGACACGGTTTTCCCGATCAATACCGACATGGTACTCGTGTGTCTAAAACTATTCAGAACCGGTTGTCGCGTCGCGTGCTATTTTTGCAAACGGAGAATAACTTACTTCCGCAGAATAGAACAAAGAACATATATGCACATGGATAAGTACGAACCCAATTTTAACATGTCACTAATATTTTCTCGCTGGCATATTACAACGTCCACCTGGAGCGCGCAAACTCAACAAGTTTCTCCCATCGGCCCAGTAGCCATGCAAATGTACAATGGAAAGTCAAGTGCTTTCCGAATTCCGATCCATGGACAATATAGCATATACGCCACATACCGCAAAAATGTACGCGTCAGTGATGTCACAAAACAATGTGCAGCACATCTCCTGTCTTCCTATTCAGAACATGTCGCGGTATACCCTCGCACCGACACACACACACACACACACACACACACACACACACACACACACACACACACACACAACACACACATACCGCACACCACACAACACGACCAAACACAGAACACACCACACACACCACACACACACACATCACAACATCAAACACACCATCACACATCTTACAGGAAAATAGTCTTCTGATATGCCAAACTTGAGCCATTGTTTCCGATAGATATGTGCCTTAAGATTTACGCACTTTATTACATAATCTCTAATCTTTCCATTGCAGGGCCCTAGATGATCGTAAGACCGCAAGCCACATAATTATATTTGCATTTTTCACAGCGATGCAAGCACCCATTACATGTCACATGCGAATACATATTAGCGATGCAATATGTCAGTGCTCTGAAGATTATTATTGTGAGTATTCCAGAGCCATCATTGGTACCCAGCCCAAGAGCCGACATCTTCAGGGAAGTATTCCCTGTTCCTATGGACGCAAACTCTGCTTAGGAGCCCCAGCCTCTGGAAGGACCGCACAAATCCCCCCCCCCGCGGGGCGGAGCGGCGGCGCTCTCTCTCACAGCCAGACTGTCAGTCGGTGATGTCATCACGGGGATGTGTGACGTCATGTCATCACGTGTGACGTCATGTCACATGTGATGTCATCACGGGGATGTGTGACGTCAAGTCGGCGTTGAACAGAGAGCGAGCAGCAGCGAGCTGAAGAAGGGTAGGAGGAGTGACGGTCCGCCACGTGAAGCAGCAGATAGATCCGGAATGGTCACCTCCAGGTCCGCCATTTTGAAAACGGACAGTAGCGGGTGGGACAAAATGGCCGGCTCACGGTTGTTGACCATGAAGCTGAGCTCCCGCAGTGGGTCGGAACATTCCGCCTGAGAAGAAGAGAAACAATTAGTATCCATTTGAACTTTGAAGGGTCTGTCACGAGTCAAAAATGAGATTGAACAATGCACTATCGACTTAATTAGTCCAAAATTGTGGATGCTATATATATATATATATATATATCAGTTACTCTTGGAGTTAATTTCGAACCACAATCCCTTCTTAGGTAACTAAATCAATAACAAGTTTGCCTACTAACGACATCACGAACCTTTTCCCTTCTTAGTATTTCCTGGTTGATGCTGCGATTATGCAGTTTCTCAACCTGTCGCAGTTTTGCCTGGATGATGATGTTGTCCGTTTTCTCGAAGTGTTGTTTTACCGACAATGTACATTGCCAGTCCTGAAACACCAACAGGCAGAGTGCACTTGTTCAGTGGGCATTTTTTTCTAAGCTCTGAGAAAGAAAAAGCTTGGAGGAAAACCAATGATAATTAAATTGGATGAGCATTCTTAGTAAGGGGATACAAAGAGGGAGTGAGTAAGTAAAGATGGCTTAACATTTTCCAATTCCAGGAAGAACAATCGCAATGCCCTTTTAATAATACAGCTTTGTGGACGAGCGCGATGAAATTCACAGTTTGTGGCCGAGACGAAGTCGAGGCCTTAAACTGTAAATGTTAGAGCGCGAGTCCACAAAGCTATATTGTAAACCAAGCGAGAGAATTAGACCGTCACAAAATACGTACATTTTTTTCCTTCTTCAAATAACCAACTATTAAAACAAATGGCGCTTGCTAAAAAATGATTAAAGTTTTATGTTACCACCAACTTTACTTCGGCATCACGTAAGTTAAATTAACTCTTCGCAGAACGAAAAATGACACCACACCGTGCCTAAGTTTGGGTGCCTGTAAGGCAATAGTGGCTTGCTTGTGACACTAAATGACATCGCTTCGACGTTTCTAACGGTGATTCAGCTGGTGCTTACTGTTTCACCCGCTGCTTAAACTTTCCCTCGTTCCTTCTCTACACTTACATCAATATCGAATGGTTCATTTGCATTGGCTTACCTGTATACGCATGCTATTCTTTTCCAAAACGAGCTTCAGCATACTTCCCAGTTCTTCGATGACATTGTCCTTGACTGTCTTGTGAGTATGCGGATAGAGCATGTCCTGGTCTGCGCGGCTGTAGCCCAGAAATAGAAATACACCGAATGGAAGTGTGTATTCATCTGAAAATATAATCATATGCCTGATAAACGCTCAGTGTGTAGATGGAATGATTGTGATTGCACGCATGCGACATCTGCTAAATGTATCGACATGTCAACAAATGACATAAGCGCTTAATCATGAAACTGGTCTCGGTGAGCAAGTAAACTTTAAAAGTAAATACAATGATGGCTGGATGTGGACGCTGTCTTCTCCTCCATTATAGTTACAATACTTTTTTCTTGAACCAACCCCATTTGAACATTTGCAGCACACCATGCATGCGCATTTCCATGCCGCTATTTAGTAGGTCAGCGGGAAGCTGCATACCAAACACCGGCAACTCTGGTGAAAATGCCATAATTCAGAGAGACTCTCACCAGCGGGCGGCCTCATGCAGATGAAGTCGCCGTGGTGGCAGATGCAGCCCTCTCGGTAGGGCAGCAGGCCGGCAGAGCCGTGGTGGTACACTGCCAGCGACGACTGACACTCGCGCTTCTCCAGACAGTCGAGCACGTTACACACCAGCCGGCCGCGGCCGTGACACATGCACAGCTCCGAGCAGTCCTTCTCGTCACGGTACTGGCCGGCCGACTCGTCCAGCCGGTAGTACTGAAACAAATCATACTTGTACTTTTAGTGTGTGTGTGTGGGCCGTGGTGGGGGGGGGGGCAAGTGAACCATTGTTAGCGAAATATTATTGCAGAAAAGCATACACGAACGTCGATAAATATCTCCTGAGACACTAACAATCTCCAGGAAGTGGAGATGCAATACTCAGATCATTCGGACGGAGGTTTCTCGGAATTCGGACCCGGCAGGTTCGGTGCCAGTCCGCGCTGGCCAATATCACCCAACCTGGCTCCTGTATCACCCAACCGGAATTTGAAGATGATAGCAGCGAAGTGATGGCAGTGAAGCTACTTCAATCGGTGATACAGAGATTGCTATTATGATTCGGTACCACATTGTGAGCACACCCATTGTTGCATATTTTCTTTATCACTCTTGTAAATCGCGATTAAAACGTCCAACCAAATGTCAAGCTTTATTCCTTTTAGTGTCAGGGGGGCTAAAACGACCCCCTTTAGGTTGTTTCACACCTGCCCCAAAACGAGTAGATACGGCCATCACAGTTTTTGACTGTTTCTAAACATTTATTGGGAGCATTTTGGCACAATTTTCAAAGTTTTCAGCTCAGCAGAGGCAGCTCCAGACGTGTTCTTTTGGGGAATGTGTCGGTTTTCAGCGTGACTCGGCTTTCAAAGGAAATCAATTCATATTATCTAAACGTTTTAGATACGAGCCTACGACTTTCACACCTTTTCTTACTGCTTTATGGGGCGCTTCATGGGCGCCTTCACTGCTTCATGGGCGCCTTCAGAGACGAAATTTGGGAGGCATTTTGTGTCACCCGTATTTCATGAAAATCGGAAAGATAAGAATTTAAAGCTCAGTGAACTTTCTTAGTTGTCCTTGTACATAGTGTGCGATTGTATTATATTTTTGGGTTGCCCACACGCGACTTCAGGAACGGATTTTACATTTTTTTGTGGATTTTACAATTTTTTAGTTCAAAACATTATATTGCGGTGGGCTATCTCGTAATATTTTATGCGTGGGTCACAATTGCATTTTGTGGCATATGCAGTTCCAGGGGTGGGACGCAAGCGCGTGACCCAACGTCATGGACCCAGAATCATTGATGAAATTAGGTGGGGGAGGGTTGTGGACACACAAAGTGTAACTTCATAGCAAAGATATCAATTTGAAACTTGATGACATCTTTAAGCAATGCAAAATTTTGCAATATAACACTTTTAGCNCTACACCACAAGTACTACTGTCACCCGACACCCCTGCTGCCAGGCACAAGAGCCCGTTGTTCGCCCAGATGACTCGTACCGGACAGTATGTCAGTAGAGGTGAAGGATGCGTCACAGATGTCGCAGAAGAAGACGCGCGGCGACTGGCCCGGGAGCAGCGGGGCCGACTGACTGGAGACCCCCGGTGGTCGGCCGGCAGCAGGTGGCAGCACAGGCTGTCGGAAAAGGCCAGGTTAGCATGTCTGTGTATGTGCTTGAAACCTCGCCTCACAAGGGGGTCGGGGCGTGTTCGGCTGAGTACCCCAGCGGGGCGCGGGTTAACATGCAGTCTGAATGTTGGTTGATGGTACATCAAACACATTACAAATTGAACAAAATTGTATGAGATGATACTTGGTTTGTTTATTGGGGTTGTAGGGCGCGTCGACACCTCAGGTCAATTTGCGCCCATATTAGATGATACTGTTTTGGGATCGATTCATAAACCATCCCACCGACAAGAAGATGGTTGTGAAAATACGAATAAAGGGGGTAAAAAACAGGTGTAAGTAAGAATTTCCCGACATTTTCTCATTAACTGTGAACACAAAAATAGAAGCCAAGTACCCAATTATGAATGCACTCGTCCAAGAAGTTGGTACAACTTGCACTAGAATATCACATCGAAATGACTATTGATTCGATGTCCGTCAAGGAAAAACACGTCTGGTTCGAATTAACTAGCCCATGAGCAGGTATACTCTGGTCAGACTACAGCAGACCAGGAGCGCGTGGACTCACCAGGGGCCCGGCAGGCACGAGGTCCTCCAGAAGTCCCACCACAGCTGGCGCCGCCTCCTCCTCCTGAGAACATACGGAGAGACCACAGCATAGTCAGGCGGCAGCGACTGGGATGTGCCGTCATTTCTATAGCAGCCTTTAGAGCTGCTATGCAAGTTGTTCCAGTCGTTTAGGTCCTTTTCCTCGGATTTAGCATTTCAATTTGACAATAACACTGGGTCAGCTGGCCAGACTGACCAATCAATCACGCCAATTTAGGGTGGCTTACCTTGAATATGATGATCTGCTGATCGGAGTCGCCGTCCCAGATGACGGCGGGGGAGGTGGCACCCGGCGGCCTGCCACCGTCTGGAAAACCACAGACGGGACACGTCACACGGTGACTAGCAACAATTACAAGTGAGTCTAAATTACAGGAACATTTTAATCATCTTATTTTTTAATCATATAATGTTCAGTATTCAAGACGTTGAATACTGAACACATATTGTCTGAATAATTGGGCCAATTACATGGTGAGTGAGCGGGTGAGTTGATGAATGAACCAGTCAATAAAATGATGGATGAGTGAATGGATGATACGACGAGTGAGTTGATGGATGAATAAATGAATGAATGACAACAAATATGGAATCGATACATTTTACGCCGAGTACTGACGGTTACGCAATGTACCTGAGTCGGGATCAGGTTGGCTGTATGTGACGGTGACCAATCCGTTGTCGTCTGCTGACACTATAACGTCATCCGGCCCAGGCTCCAGCTCGCCATTGGCCGCGTCGCCCATCTGCGGCTCGGTGATTGGCTGGTCGTCGAACGGGGGCGGGCCAGAGTCATTCTTGTCCTCCAGCACGATAGGGAATGGCAGTTTGAACTTGAGGCGCACCTGGGGGTGGGAATTCGTCATGAGGTGGGTTGGGTCGCTATGATTATTGACCCTGAGTCGGCATTATGGGTCAACATAAGACTGTAAAGGCATAATGGCATTAGGACATTAGTCAGACTAGTATGATGAGGTCAAACATGTTTTAGCATATGCTAAGGGCAATAAGTAGTGGCAAATTAATTATGAATGCAAATAAGGTACTTTCTTAGTTGATGATGACTTGCAATGGTGCTCCTGGTATCATGCCAAATCCAACTATTGCTATCTCCTGATTAAATTGTGATTAAAAGCCAGAACCAAGTTTGTTGGTTGAGTAGAAACATTACTGCAAACTAGTATAAATGTTGTCAGCCACAGCTAGGCTAGACATTCAGGCCAAATAGGCTGTCAGTGAAGATGTCTCACCTCATTCTCATAGGCCAACAGTTTGCTTTCATGCTCATCGATGAGGTTGAGAAGAGACTGGCAAGTTTCACAGATTTCAGCCTGTGGAAGCTGTTAAGGCATCTGTTGTTAGTCCATCTTGAACATAATTATTTACATTGCATGACATAGTGCAATGGAAAACAACATATGCTGACAAGGTGGATTGTTCTTTCTTACTCACAACGATTTAATACCATTGCCACTTGCAAATCATGATAATCCCCCTGCATTTTAGATGTTACAAAACTAGACTATTTGGTCACTATGAATCTTTCAAGACAGTATTCTGAACCAGTTATATTATTTAGAATGTATCTTCCCTAACTATGTTGGAACCAAAATATTTATAGAGGGTCACAACATGCTAACACACAACAGTTGTCGCCATATCTACACAGATGTTGACTCAGGAAAACTAATGATCACCGATCTCATGTCACTGGAACAAGGCAGACCCACAAAGAACACTGCAAATGTAAACCTACTCTCAAGTGATCCTTGGGTCATCATTTTGCCTACCAACAGCCAGTGTCCTAGGATAGTTTTAAAGACAGGTTGTGGAGAGGAAAATTCAGTTTTAAAATAAGCATAAATACTTAAGAGTGGAATATTATAAAGACCATGTGATGAAGTTGGCTTTGACAAAACTGAGCCAATATAATTGGATGTTGCAAATAACAATTGATAATAGGTATATTCAAGGGATTAACTAATGAGTAAATGTGGGATGATTGTAAATACAGCCATCACTACCAGGACCCAGCCAGGGAGCACAAGCCCCCCGCCAGTGGGCTAAAAAATTGTCCTTAAAAAAATACTGGTGATGTCCCTATTTGCAACTTTTTGAGGGCCCTGCAGAATATAGCGCCCTAAATCCAGGGATGTTTTTTTGGCAACATTCTTTTTGGGGTCCCTTTGATGAGGAGGCCCCTGGGATGCAGTGTTGAAGGTCTGGCTGCGCACCTGGTCACTTCCTACTTTTAAAAGCCTGTCTGATTTAGTCAAAGCTTTGGTGCTGGGAACATTTGATAATGGCTTGCACTAAAAGCTGGAGTTTTCGCAGCAGTTCCCTGCCAGCGACCACTAGAGAGCCAGGGTGTTATTGCAAGCAAATTAATATTATTATTTACTTATGAATAAATACATATTTAGAGTAATAAACTACAAATAAATAAATTGGTAGGTACCATTTGCTTGCAACATACTAACACTTTGGCTCACTAGCGGTCCATGGCAGCAAACTAACTGTGAAAAATCCAGTTGAGAGTGCTCGTCTTAATTATGACCAAAGGTTCGCACTTCATGGATATTTTAGGCATTTTGCTCTACATTTATTTTGCATTCATACAGCTTGAGCTTGAGATAACTTGCACATGTAGGTATTGAAAAAGGTTACAAAAATATAATACAATAGGAATTAAATATCACCTACAGAATATGTCTCCAGTCTTTTACGAACAATTCTTGAAAGCTTTGTTATCAAAAGTGTTCTGGTGTAGAGAGTTCTCTCTTTAAAAATACACTTAGGGCTTGTTAGTTGATTTTTGCAAATCAAGCAGGGCATCAGGAGTTCCTCCATTGCCTAAAATATTGTAGTGCCCTGATTGCCTATTGGTGTAGTTAAAAGCTTTTATCAAACTCAGACTGCCCATATAATATATTTTTTATGACCGTCCGTGATATATACAACCGCTACGCAGCAAATCGTTTGGTTTGATTTGTGAACCAACAAAACTCGCTACAGCCACAATTGGCGTAAGTGCGCCGAGAAACATGACATCTGACGGGTATAAATCATAATGCCCTCAATCAGCTACCCCACATAATAGAATGCCCAAAACTCACAATGTCCACATTTTCAAATGTGCGGGTGCGGGTAACTGGTGGGTAAGACAATGAGCGCATGCGCAGTAATGTACCTGCACCGGGGCACCTCCGCGCGGAGAAACGAAATACCATCAGAGCCGCGAATACTGCTGGTGTAGCGTGCATTGCAAACTTCACCCTGTACGCCGAAGAAATTTGTCTGAGCGAGAAAGTCATGGTAACGAGTGTCAGGGGCGAAGCCAGAATTTCCCTTCCAGGGGGGGGGGCAAATGGGGATCAGGGAGGCCTTGTAGTCAATGGAGCCCTCAATAACTAAAATCAGTACAGTGTGCTGTACAACAACGGCTTACGGCACATACGTTTTTGACGTTATTTGTGTGGGGGGAGGTTAGGGGTCAAAATTTTAAAATAAGGCAAATCTGGGATACAAATGTTGAAAGGAATGTATTTTTGTGTTCTTCATTTACAAATTGCTAAAAAAGCACGATTTTGTTTACAATTTTGCAAACATTTAAAGTTTTTTCATCGAAATTATCATCAATGCGTCACATTTCGTATGGTGCGGACCTCTAAACATGTTGTTGTGAGTTTAAAAATGCTGTAAATNGTGGGCCCTCAATACTTTTTAAATGGATCAATGATCTCTGTAGATCCAGGATCAGATCCTTGGTTCCATTTTGTGGAATCCATGCACAAAGAGAGGCACCGCTGGAAAGCTTACAAATCCTACCGCAAGATGTCACTCAAGTCGGTCGGGCCGATTGTGCGGCGGTTGCCGGTTTATGTCAGCGTTTTAGCGTTGTTGACCCTTCTTTGGGCCCTGGTGGGCCTTCCTTGGGCCTGTTAGGTATGAAATGTCTCACGGCACCGTTTTCGACCAGCGTGCGTCGATCGGTGAAGGTTCCGAGTCGCTATCTCTGATATGTTCTCAGTTTTAGCGTGGCAGTAGCGTTTTCGGATCTTCTGTGGGCCCTCATGAGCCCGAAATTATTGAGCCCGATCGGCATGAAAAGCAAAACGGCATCCCTGCAAGGGCGTAGCTTTCAAATGATGACAGAATGAAGTGTCTAGCTTATGTAATTGCGGAGTTTCAGTGTGGCAGTAAACTGTGGCAATGTTATCTATATACCCCCGCACACCGTTATCGGCCCGAACGACATGCGCGCCGCCTGGTGGTAAAATAACGCGGTGCAGGCACGTAGCCAAGGGGGTGGGGGGAGGTCGCCCCCTCCCTTTTGGAGGCTAGGAGGGCCCTTTTCGTGTGCTATGCGTGCCGAAAAGGGGCCGACTAGATCGCGCGAAGCGCGGTATCATTGGCTCTTTAAAGAGTCGGAAGACCACGTTTTTTTTTTGTTTTTTTTTTTTTTTACTGAGTTCATAACACTTCAGAGGCTCTTAAGGGCCACAAGGGAGGGCCCTCTCTGATAGACAGAAGGCCCCTTGGACGTAATAGCCTTTTGCATGTCAGAGGGGCCTCTGGCCAGATCGGAAGGGCCCCTGAGCGGGTCAGAGGGCCCCTGGGCACGTCAAATGGGCCCCTGAACACGTCATATAGGCCCTAACCAGCACAGAGAGGCCTCTGGGCAGGTCAGAGAGCCCTCTTACTTCGGAGCAGGTCGGCAGGGCGACAAAGTAGCCAGTGCAGCGCCTTGCCAGCAGAGATGGGCTCGGATCCCAGACACTTCAAATTTGGAATCAAGATTCTGGCAACGATAACGGCAGTGCAGCACTAGAAGGCGTTGCAACTTCTTGCGTCTGGATCCCTCTCTTCTGTCTGTGCCTGTTGTGTTTGCTTGGTTATCAAAAAGTTAGGAAATCGCTTGTGATCCACTTTTGATCCCTGAATCCCGTATCCAGGATCCCGACAGAATATCTTGGGTTATTTTCACGGTGTTCTGATACTTCGATAGGCGCAAAAACTTGCACATGGAAAAGTAAGCACGGAGCAATAGTTTGCAATGTGCAACTGCAGAAGTGCTTTAACATATCGCCCGTCGCCACAATGCTTATCCAGTACACACCAGTTTACTACCGAGGTACACACCAGCGTACCTCCGGTACACAACCAGTTTACTACCGGTTACACACCAGTGCACTCCGGCCGTACCCACACCAGTGCACTCCGGTACACACCCAGTGTACTCCGGTAACACCAGTGTACTCCGGTACCACCACGTGTTACCCCGGTTCACAGCGCAGAACACTGGCAGCATCAAACACTAGTACACCTCACCCCCGGTACATACAGCCCAGTACCGACAGACCCGGCTGACTGACGGGTAACCTGCCGCCGCCGCCGGTGGTGACTGTGTGTGTGTGTGGGGGGGGGACATACCTTGTGACCGGCCGGCGCCGTACTGTATCGTCCCACCGCGCCGTGGCTGGTCGGCTGGCCAGTCGACCGCCGGCGGTCACAGTGAGCGCAGCTCCGCGTCCGGCCGCTGCGGCCCGCCCGGCACACGCGGCCCTATCACCACGACAGCCAGTTACCGGCTGTGAACGACAGAGTGTTGACGGCGCTAGCGAGTGACATGATGACTGTTGATTTCAGTCGGTTGACGGCACGATACGAAGGAGAAGTCGGGCAGGATGGCGCGGCGGCCGGCAGGGCCGCCGGCCGAGTCGCCTGTCTGGCTGAAGATCACCTCGGCCACCAGCTACGCCGTCTCCTCCTTCCTCATCATGGCCGTCAACAAGCAGGTGCTCACCGTCAAAAAGTAAGTCCGCGCCCCGGCCGGGTCCGATATACTGCACATAGTATTGTTTGCCATTTGGACAGCCCGTGTATTTTTCGGCCCAAGTGGTCTGGTGCCCATTCTGTAGTATGCCACGGCGCAATCAGCTGGTCGCAGTCATGAATCAGCTGAAGCGGCTGCTAAATGACAGTGTAAGATCGGCCGCGCTTCGTCCTAAATGAGTCGATCTCAAGCGGGAATCACGTACAAACATGATTGATTCCACACACGTTCGGTAATTTGTGTGGTACTGGTTCTCGACATGTATGGTAGCTGGCACCGTCCTGGCGCAGTCTCATAACCCCCCCCCCACACACACAACACCACCACCATTCCCTTGCGGGGCAGCAACGTTCAAGCATTGTAAAAGCTGGATGGAAAAACACACCTATCTTTATGGATACTATTTGGCTACTCTTCCCGAGTTCACTGTGAACTTTTCCACTCCTACCTTTAAACATGTAATGGGATGAATCTGGACCCCTGATAGTATTGTGATTAGTCATGATAGCGGGACAGCCAGGCCTGTGGAATTGAAAACACCTGTATTGAACTGGTATTCTGGTGAAGCGTGCTTGGTGGGTATTGAAGAGCGCCAGAGAATGGTGTGTTTTTTCCTCTCTTCATTATTAGAACTGTGACCTGCATTTTCCACTCCGCACCCAGCTCCAAAGTGATCCTAGGACCCTGTCTAGCGATCTATTTGGGATTAAATATTTACACAAATATGTAATACAAAATGGACGCTGTCACATTCCCGCATATATTATCGCGCTATACATGTGGCATATACTACATGTGGTTTTACGCTTACGGCTGTGAAAATCACGGTACTGAACTAACGCAACAGAAGGTTTGTGGGACTTCCGAGAGAGTGTTCCGTTGCATATGTGAATCGTGGTTGAGTTAATGGTGAAGAAATCCTGAGACGTCTGTCGTTATACCGCTGGCTAGTGGTAAAATGTCCGAAACTAACCAACAGTGAAAGCGTCCGATCGTATAATGGGAAGCATAATGGGAGCATAAACCAATTTCACAAAATAAGTTTGTTGATTACAAACTGTTTGCACATTACAAACAAATGACAATTCGTTGCAGTTGCAAGCTTTTTTGCTTTGTAAATAGGCCCGCAGGTACAAGCAGAATACTATGTTTGCAGCTGATGTTTTAATGGACTCACCGAGGAATTTCAGCGGTCACTGTCAACAAATTATTATCCTTTTGAGCTTAATGCCAGATTCGGCCTGACTGTGTGGCAAAACTTGAGCCCACAAGAAGCAGCTCTAGTTATTGCGCCGTGTCGCTGGGGGGCTGCGCCTGCCAGTAGTTCTGTAATCTGTTGACAGTAATAATATGACCGAGGATAGTGCTCTGGGTCTAAATTCTCAATGCTGGCGAAAACGTCTTGGCGACGGTGTTTGGGAGTGTGTGGCCTGTTTTTAAAAGCATTTTCTGTGAGAAACAATGTTTCATGTCAGGGAGAGACTTCTTTTCGTCCATCGGTTCGCCGTTTTGCATTGGTGTTCATGGTTCGGCTGAATTTGCAGCCAAAAACGTGAGGCTTTTCACAACGTTGTCGCAAGGTAGTTCCCAACTATAGACATTTGAGAACGTACCTTGACTCCAACAAACATAGGGTACCTAGGGGCGAAGCCGCAATTGCCCCTGAATGTCGCTGCGCTGCCCCCTTGGCCCATTGGGCCCCCTTTGGAAATAGGGGCCCGAATGCCCTATTCCTCTAAAGACCACGCGAAGGTGGCTCTTTCAGAGTTGCTTGGACGAAAGACATCAGAGGCTCTTCAGGAGTCTTCACGAAGGGTTCTTCAGAGGTTTTTGAGTTCAGTGAGTACCCCTTAAGGCGGCCAGAGTGCCACCCTTCAAGCGTCCAGAGTGTGCTTCTCAGGTGCAAAAGGGCCCCCTCAGGTGGTTTAAGTCATGACCACGCAAAGCGTAGTCTTTTATGGAATATTCAGAGCACTTCCAGTTTTTCCCGAGTTGTCCTTAGGGTCAGAGTGCCCCCTTCAGCGGCTCTGGAGTTCATGGATGAGAGCAACCAAGGGCCTTTGGAGCATCAAACTGGACCTCACACATTTTGGCTAGTTCAGGCAGAGACGCAGCAAGACCTTCGACAAAGGGGGAACGGCATCCCGAGAGCCCCCCCTCAGCAAAGTCCCCTCCCCAAAAAAATATGACTCGAAAAATAAAAAATCTCCGGGATTTAGGCCACTATATTTTGCAGGGCCCCAAAAAGTCGCAAAAAGGGAGCGTCGCACGATCATTCGTTGTAGGGAAAGAAGCGGGCCATTGGGGGCACGTGCGTCGTGCGACCCTGTGGCTCCTGCTAGTCCCATTAGTGCACGAAATAGGGCCTGTGACTACGGATGCTCGTCCGCACAATTTCTCGCTGGTCTGGCCATTGACGGCGATGTTGCTGTTTTTTGGATGCTGCCGTGAGTTTCCCCTGAAAAATGATGTTTTTTGTGATTTTTTTTTAATGTTGAAAAAAGTATGCCCTCTAAAAAATATAGTGGGCCAAATCTGATGAGTTTTTTAGTGGGGTTACCTTGCTGCCCCCGACCGAAAATTGCCACCCCCCCCCCCCCCCGAGCGATCCTGGTCACGCCACTGCTCCAAAACGACTTTTCATCAATGCCGCCGCTAATATCACTGGGAAGCACTTTATCCGTTGTTTCCTGGTCCTATTACCAATGGTCAATGTCTAACAATGGTCTTTTCTGTTGCAGGTTTCCATCCTTTGTGGTATTGGGCGTATGCCAGGTAAGCTCAATTTACTGTATTTGCACTGTATCATGATGGGCGCTGCACAGGCACATGGCTGGGCAGAACTATGTAATTTAATGCATTATATTGCACGCAATGTTTGAATGCTCGTATTCAAACACCCTTCTTCAGCTTTCATTTCGACAGCGTAGTGTCCGTTTAATTGTGTATGATCAAGAAGTGCATTGCGACTGGCCCGATTTCACTTGATCGGCGTGAATCACTTCAAATTTACGCCTGACCCTTTATGGTTAAATATCTCAAACTGCACGGACTTCCTTTTTATGCGGAGACGTGTTTTATTGCGGAGAGCCATGTGTCATTCTTGTTTTAGTTGATATGCGAACAGAACAGCAGGGGACAGAGGGTGTGAGCAGACCTTTGTGTCGAACTGCTGCTGCCTGCCTCACAGGCACACGCAGTACCAGCAGCCATTTCTGTCTGTTACGGCCCACTGCCCTATACATGCACACGGCACACGCAGTACCAGCACGTCTTGTCCTGTACCGGCCTCACTGCCCTACGCACTGAACGACACACCGCAGTACACGCTGACTCTTGTCTGTACCGGCACTGCCCTACCCACTCGAACGGCACACGCAGTACCAGCAGATCTGTCTTGTACGGCCACTCGCCCTACACTGAAAACGAGCACACCGCCATACCAGCAGATCTGTCTGTACGCCACTGCACTGCGACTGAACGCACAACGCCAGTACCAGCAGGAATCTGTCTGTACGGCCACTTGCCCTTAAACCTGAACGGCACACGCAGTAACCAGCAAGATCTGCTCTGTACGGCCACTTGCCCTACACTGAACGACACACGGCCTAGTACCAGCAGATTCGTCTGTTCGGCCACTCGCCCTGCCACTGAACGGCACAGCAGTACCAGCTGATTCTGTCTGTACGGCCGCTGCCCTGCACTGATCGGCACACGCAGTACCAGCAGATCTGTCTTGTACGGGCCACTGCCCTCACTGAACGGGCAGCAGTCCCAGCAGAGCTGTCTGACTCGGGCCACTGCTGCACTGAACGGCACACCGCAGTACCCTAGCAATCTTGTCTGTACGGCCTGCTCTTACACTGAACCGCCACACGCCTATACCAGCAGATCTTGTCTGTACGGCGCCTGCCTGCACTGAACGGCACACGGCAGTACCAGCAGATCTGTTCTGTACGGCCATTGCCCTACACTGAACGCACACGGCAGATACCAGCAGAATCTAGTCTGTACGGCCACTGCCCTGCACTGAACGGCACAAGCAGTACCAGCAGATCTGTCTGTTACTGGCCACCTGCCCTACACTGAACGACACACGCAGTTACAGAGATCTGTCTGTACGGGCCACTGCCCTACACTGAACGGCACACGCAGTACCAGCAGATCTGTCTGTACGGCCGCTGCCCTGCACTGAACGACAACAGGAAGTGCCGCGACGTATCCTTCCGGCGGGAGAAATCTGGTGCAGAATGTAAATAGGAAAGTTTTTTTAGTTTCCATATTACTGGCGATCACGTTTCCTTTACACAATACATGCATAACAAATAGGAAGGCTGGCTGAGTGTAAATACTTTACCTGCGACATGAACAGGAGCGATCGCGCGGCTCCCGCCAAAATGTCCTTCGTTAAGTTCTACCCCGATAACTGTCCCGTCCACTGCGTCGGAAATTGTTCCTGCAGCTCTCCTTACATTTAGCCCGGCAACTGTCCGGCCACTAGTCCTGGCAGCTGTCATTGGCACACATTAGAGGTGCCACCTTTCTACCCACCTACCCACCAGTTGTGGGTAGTTACTACCCACGTGGGTAGTTGCGGGTAGCACAAGCGATAATTTGGATGAAGTGGGTAGTTGGTGGGTAGCGGAATTTTCATAGTTGCAAAACAGTGGGGAAACAGGGATTTGTATGGGAATTGGGATGTTTGAACAAATATAGGCATCTCAGTAAGTGAGCAGGGATCAATACAAAATTTTTTAGCATTAAAATGAGCTATTAAATGGCAGACGACATGACAAAAAATATTTGTGGGTACTTGCGGGTAGCTGGCAGCCTATATGGTCATGTGGGTAGTGGTGGGTAGTTGAAGGGGGTTTGCGGGTCGGGTCGGGTAGCCACAAGCCTGAAAAGTGGCACCTCCAGCACACATTCCTAGTCGCCAGGGCGCCAAGTGGCCGCAAACAGTCAGTGTGCCCTGAAACGCCAATCATTATCATCCCTGGGCTTATGAACTGACGTGGACAGGGAATAGTTAGTGGTCCAAGCGTACGGATATATCTCCCAGCCCGGTCTCACCCGATGCGATGTGTAGGAAGACCTCAGTAGTCGCCAGCTAGTGCGCCCGCAAATCAGAGACCTTATCGGTGGTATCGGGTCACCAAGCTGAGTGAGCGCTAGTGCGTCCGCAAACCTCGGTTATCAGCCAGATTTGAATTCGGACGGCGACAACAACCTTTTTGTTCGTTCGGATAGCCATGTCCTTCGATAGCTGATCACAAAAATAACACTAAAAAGAAACTGCAATCAAATGCACTGAAGCCAAACAGTACAACATGGCCAAACAACGCTGCACTTACACGGAAATGATCACATTTTGATTTTTTAGCAACAATTTCTTCGATTTCCGTTATGGTATATAAATGATGTTTTTTTAAATTTAAGAATTAAATGCAATTATTCCTTTATTCAAAGTTGTAAGTTTTGTGCTTCATGAAGGTAACCTTGTGTGCTTCATGAAAATCACTGACGTCTTCCTTCCTTCCTGTCCACGGGACACGTGCACTTCCCTACCGTGTTAACAAGTGGTACGGCCAGAAATGAAGTGGGTGCGCCAAGGAGCGTGACAACGTTCCTGATTCCCTGATTGTTCAATGAAACATATTGTCGACACTAAATAGGTCGCCGTCCATGTGCAATGTGCATCGATGAGCTTTCGATGTAATGGACATTTTTTAGTTGTTTGTTAGGTTTTAGGGAACCAAATGATTATTTTTCATAATCGTATAAAACATAGTGTTATATACAGCCAGAGACAAAACTATACAAAACTCCTTACGTTTAAAATAAATAAATCAATTTTCAGTACAAATTAGGGTCGCAACCATTAACTAGGCCGCCGTAAATATTAATCGGTGAACCGGTAATTTAGTTAGCTTTTATTATATGGCTGCTAATGGTAAAGGATCGACGGGCATATAATCACAATACGCAGAACGCAAAATATATTCTTCATTCCAATGCGTAAAAAAATGCGGGAAAAGCCCGCAGTTTGATGAGAACCAAAAATACTTGCAAGTACCGGTCGTGAAAAGTGTGGAACGCTTATCAAATTAAACTTGAAATGTCTCGGTATGAAAGTATGCATGCAAAATGTGACGAATTTACCATATATTTTGGTCTTTTCTGTCGATTTCGAAGTAATAACTTTATTTTTGTGAGAAAATGTGATAATTTTCCTTTAAATGACAGGTTATTTTGCTTATGGACGTTATATACAAGACCAGGCGTTACATTTTCCTGTGTCTAACTTCGATCTTTTCTTACGATGCTAAATTTTGGAATGTTTTAAAAATAACTTATGTTTCCTTTACATATATGTAAATACATCACCTACAACCCTTTTTGGACATTATACCATTATGTCTGCCGCGGTGTTTGGTCTGGTGCTGTGACAATTGTCACCAGTGGCCGGCGGCCGGCGCTGGTTCACTCTGCGCTGGGTTCTCCGAGTGATGCTGCTCGCCACCGTACCTGCCCTGTTCCACAGCACTGTTTAGTTCAGTCTCTGCTCGGTTTACTGACCCCGCGGCTTGTCAGTTATTCGGATTATGTGCTGCGATCTGTACTGGGACTGGGCAGAGGAATGGAGGATAGTTAATACCATCGGCAGGCCGAGCTCCTTTCGTCGGTAGCCGGTATTGTACCTGTTGTTGATACTGGTGTGGTACCCGGTACGATCCCGTTGTTAGTACCGTTTAGTGATTCTTGGTATATTACCAGCGACAGATAGACTGTCACTCCCTTAACACCGCCCGAGCGACATGTCGGTACGATAGACTGTCCCTCCCTCCCCTGGCAACACTGCCCGAGCGACATGTCGGTACGTGATGACGTCACAGATACGTCATAGTTCCATCATGGGTACATGTCAGGGGGTTTCAGAGAAGCAATCCATCATGATATGCGCGATCAGCCAGTCCCTG